>WSYH01011531.1:0-20705 GCA_036426205.1 Ascaphus truei | reverse complement strand
ACATGGCTAGATACCTCCTAAAGATGCACTCACCTTACCCGTTTGTGGAGTGATTGTTGTTCATTCTGCTTTTATGTAATTGGTTTTAATCACGAAGTCAGCGTTATATGAACCATTGCTCTGTCCCTTAACAATCTGTTCATCATTTGTTCATTTGTTCATTTTTCTGAGGGGATACCATAATTAAAGAGCCGCAGGCGAATTGAAAGAAGTTACTGCTTGGACCAGGGGAGAAGGAAGCCACACAGCAGAAGAAAGGAAGTAAGAACCAAAGAAACCTTGATGCGACAAGCATTTGCACAAGGCCGTGTAAGTGTTTCTGTTTTATTTTATGACTTATTACCCCACCCTCAGTAGTTCGAGGATCACACACTCGAAATCAATAAGAATTTTGATTACCCCCAATCCTCAACTCGTGTGCTCCCCCGTTTTTTCTGTGTTCTGTTCCACTAAGGCTCGATAGATCCTATCGGGGTCTGAGCCATAGAAGAGACTACGAAAGCCAGGGGATTCCTGTTCTACTTAATTAGGTCGTAACATCTCATTATTTACCCATTCATCAATTTGACGGTAGTAGCCGCCCGGGTTTCTCGTCACAGGTATTTGCCACCACACCGGGTAATGCACAGAGATTCCAATGGTCCCTATCGCGATTGGGGGGGAGGAGGGGAGTAAGTGGTTGTTACAACAAGAACTGTGAAACGACAGGTATGCCACCACACCTGTATAATGCACGTTAGATTTCCCCACATGGTCCCTATCTGCGATTGGGGGGGCTGGCGGGGGGGGGGGTTTTTTACAAACAAGAACAGGTATTGAGAGCAGAGAGGGTTGGGTTTCACTCTCTATTCTGGAACTGGAGCTGAGAGGACGCTGCTCCCCAGGATCCGTTCGGGGAGACGCCCCCCCTCAAGTGCGCGCCTCCTGAGAATCTATTGGGACGCTGTTCCGTCTGGACGTTAAGGATTGAATTATTATCTGTGTTGTTATTTAAAGTGGTAACTGGCTTACCCAGCCCCCAACATTGAGATAGGGATGTAGGCTGTTGAGTTATACTTCCTGACAGGCAGTAGATGTTATTTTTATGAGGACATGACGTTAGGGACCTGCTAACACCCCTAAGTAAAATTCTTATAACCTGATAATACAGGGAGAGGGTGATCTGCATGATCGTGTAACCTCGGCAAATGAACTAAACCTGCTAACTGGAAAGTGGGGGGGGCAGCTTAAACCTTGGGGGGGGGGCCACTACCTCCCAAAGACAGCTGAGACAGGCTAACATAGTTAGTAAACACACAATATACCCAACAAGCTCTTTTGATAAACCCCAACAGTTACCATTAAGAGCTTTGGCCCAAAGGGTTTTGTTAAAAACTAAATGACCCTGTATTTTGTAACATTGAAGTAGCTTGGCATCTTTGTTTGTTTTTTTGTAAACACCCCAATAAGCGCGATGTTTAAGGCCGGCGTGGCCGTTCATTAGGAGGTGTTGGTGTTGAAGGGCTCCATCGTGTTCAACTGCACTCAAGCAAGACTCCAATTTGTGTAAATAATAAACGTGAGCCCCACTCAGCATTTAATTGTATTGTATATTTCAGAAACCAGCAGCTCAGATGCTTTCATTCAGATACAGATCCGAGCTTAGAAATTATTACCGCATATCATATGCATAGAGATTAATATACAGATATCAGAGGCATCCTCCTTCATTACACATATCAGATGAGACTCCATTAAGATACACATATCAGATGCACAGACATTAATATAACACAGATGCAAAGGGCCTGATTCTGTGAAGCCTATCACACCGATCGCACAATTGAATTCTATGGGGTTCCGTGCTGAAGCACTGGGATCAGCGCTTTCGCGTGTAGCAGAGTAACAGAATAAGGGCCTTAGTCTTATAGACCAGTGGTGTCAACTCCAGTCATTAAGAGTCCCCAACAGGTCAGGTTTAAGGGATATCCTGCTTTAGAACAGAGCCCACTCAATGACAGGCCATGATTGAGCCACCTGTTCTTAATCAGGGAAAGCATAAAATTGACCGTTGGAGGAGGGTGAGGGAGAACCCCTGTTTGTTATAGACCATACAACATGTGACAATGTTCTCACTATGCTGAGAAGATTCATCACATTGTTAGTGGTTAGAGAAGGTATCTAGTTCTTGGTTAGTTTATTAAATCTATGGCTTCTGCTGTGCTTTCCTTTGATGATTTTCGCAGGGTCAGAGGGCACTGATTGATGTGCCAATTGGTACCAGCAGACATGAGGTTCCTGGCTTGGTGTCACCCCGTATAGACTCAACTTCAAACAGGGTGAGATACTATTGCCGTCCAGGAATAAAACCACACTGACATAACGACACCATGCCGTTGCCAAGCAAGAGTAATATGGGTTGGAGAAGGTCGTTGATGGTCCACATTGTGGAAGAAGGAAAGAAAAGGATATGTAACGAACAGAACAAATATTTGGCGTGTTACAAGGACCTATTAAGGGAAGATAACTGAATAATTCTATTTGAAATAAATGTATGTTTTTCTACAGAATGTATGTAGTATGTATATATGCATTCAGGTTTTCTTGCTATGTGATATGTCTTTATATTAGTCATTTCTCCTTCCTCTATTGCGTTTAGCCTTTAAGATCTGCTCTTACAGAAGTTCAAACAGAAACGGTAGGTGTGCAATAAATCATTGGAAAGGCTTGCAGTGAGTGCTACATGTTGATCTGCCAAAATTGTAATATCTAAGAGTGACCATTCTTTTGATATTCCTTTCCAGTTGTCCTCTAGCGCACCCGGATACATGCTCTATGTTTCCCGAGGTGGCCATTTTCACCGAGTTTACCACCTGTCTGTGTGCATAGTATTACGCCTTCTGCATGCAGATTATTACCGCTGGCTGTAGCATATTTAGTAATGCCTTCTGTATGCAGATTATACTGACTGTCGGAATGAATATTATTGCCGCAGCCTGTTGTATGCATGTTATTTACCGCCTGTCTGTATGCATATTATACCGCAGCCTTCTGTATGCATAGTATTACCGCAGCCGGGCTGTATGCCTATATTACCGCCGTTTGTATGCATATGATTATGCTGTCTACATGCCTATTATTACTGCCTGTATGCATGCATATTATTACCGCAGTCTGTATTCATATTATCACCGCCCCTGTTTGTATGCATATATACCGCCTGTTGTAAGAATATTATGACTGCAGCCTGTCGGTATGCATATTATACTGAAGCCTGTCTGTATGCATATTATTACCGCCGTCTGTCTGCATTATTAATGCCAGGCCGGTCGGTATGCATATTAGTACCGCAGGCATGTATGTATGTATATTATTACTGCAGCTGTCTGTATGCCTATTATAATGCCGTCTGTTCTGTTTCATATTATTACTCCTGTTGTATGCATTTTATTACTGCAGCCTGGCAGTGGCAGATTATTACTGCAGCCTGTCTGTATTGCATAGTATTATGGCCTGTCTGGATGGCATATTATTACTGACTGTCTGTATGATATTATACGCAGCCTGTCTGTGTGATATTATTACCGCATTGTCTGGTATGCATTATTACCGCCCTGTCTGTGTGCATATATTACGCCTGTTCTGTAGGCATAATTATTACCTGCCGGTCTGTATGCATATTATTACCGCCTGTATGTATGCCTATTATTACCTCCGTCGGTATGCATATTATTACCGCCTGTCTGTAGGCATATATTACCTCATGTCTGGATGCATATTCTTACTTGCCTGGTCTGATGCTATTATTTCTGCCGTCTGTAGATATTATTATGCGTCGTCTGTATGCATATTAGTACCGCCTGTCGTATGCATTATTATACTGCAGCCTGTCGGTGTGCATATATTACAGCCTGTCTGTTATGCATAGTATTACCGCCCTGTCTGTATCATATTATACCGCCGGTCTGTATGCAGATTATTACCGCCTGTCTGGATGCCATATCTTACTGCCTGTCTGTATGCATATATTACGCCTGTCTGTACTGATTATTATTTATGACGCCTGTCTGTATGCATATTATTAAATGCAGCTTGTCTGTATGCATATTCTTACTGCAGCCGGTCTGGATGCATATAGTACTGCAGCCTTGCGGGATATGTGGCAGTTTCTATAACAAAACTCTGCCACAGTTTGATTCTACTAGAACAGTAATTAGTCATTTCGTACATGGAAGTTTTTCTATGTCTGTGAATGGCGCGTGATCATGTGTAGTAGCTGGTGGCAAGGAGATAACCTGTATTAAATTTCTAATTACCAATAAATCTTTATTTCATGGAGCCAATATATAGGTACATAGTAGATTGAGTTTCAAAAAAGACATACTTTTTGTGTCCATTTCAAGTTCAACCTATGCTAGATTTACACGACAGTACTTTATCTATATCTGATTTTACGTATATGATCCAGAGGGGGCAACAAAAAACCCCAGTGACATTCATCAATGATATTTTATAAGGAAAAAAAAAAAAAATCCCTCCGACCAAATTTTGGAATCAGATTATCACTGGATCAACCATCTCTTTTTTTTCCTTCCATGTGACTTATGTGGTAATCCCTGATACATTTCCTTTTCCTTGGGCCTGAATAGAAAGGAGGACAAAGGAAGAGCATGCTGGTACTCACCACAGGGTTGTTGTGTCTGCAGGAGTTTCCGACACGGACCTCGGCCATCTAACAGACGCTCACTGCAGCAAGTGCTGCCGTCGTTTATAACAATTGTATCTATCTTATGCTCTGCTTCAGTCCAGGCTCACCAGGGGATCTTGCTCATATTGGTGTGGGAGCAGGGGTTGTAGTAGGCATTACTCATCTTTGTTGCCACAATAGCTCGATCGCAGTACCTTTATACAGTAGCTCCACCAACCTAGTGATAGAGCATGATGTAAAGTGGAGCTTGATTGGCTTCTACGGTCTTCTGGCTAATTTTGCCCTAAAAAGAAACAGGTTAGTTTAGACTGGTAACTATTCAAACAGAAGATAGGCACACACCAAATACAAAATGGAGATGGGAATGAGTAGTAGCTTCATTGGTAAAGGACTTCCACTTAATTTTGTCACAGACCAGGAAAACCCTTTTAAGATGGACTTCCATCTCTGCGGGATTCTTTTATATGCAGAAAGAGGGAGGTGTCGAGATTAGGAGTGAAGGATGGTAAATGGGGCGCTCATGTTTAGAATAGGAGTTTATACCAAATGTGAATAAACGTATTAGTGCACAAATCTTTAAATTAACGAGTGTCACAATTCGTGACAATGGAAGCACTTAAACCAATACTTCCTCATAAATAAAGGGTACTGAAATGATTAAGGAAAAATACACAACTAATACAATCACACAAAAATTTGAATAAACAACGGATTAGTGCATATCTTTAAATTAACGAATGTGTCATGAATTCGTGGACAATGACAGCAAATTAAACCAAGACTTCCTACATAATAAAGGGTACTGAAATTGAATAAAGTGAAAAATAACAAATAAATACATCACCACAAATTGAATAACACGTGATTAGTGCACAAATCTTAATTAACGAATGTGTCATGAATTCGTGACAATGAAGCAAATTAAAACCAATACTCCTACATAATAAATAAGTGTACTGAAATTGAATAAGTGAAAAAATACACAAATAATAATCACCACAAAGTGAAAAAAAACGTGTATAATAGTATTTTTCTACGCAGGCTTAAGAACCATTTTGTGACCGTTTCTACATTGATGTACGATTTATTCCAGATAAGGGGATCGCCTGATTGGTTCACAATGTGGAAAACAAAAATAATATGTACATATTGAAGCTATAAGGTAGTGGGTGAGGGATAAATCAAGAGGTAAGTATTACAAATCAAATATCCCTGATGTACAGTAGTGGGATGTCAGAGATCCAATCCTCTCTGAAAGGAGCAGTGTGGTAAACATTACAAAACAAAAGTAATACATGTGTATTATTAATACCCCATATGTATCAGTTGTTTTAGTAATGGTTATTATAATGGTGCTGCAGGGATTTCCACAGTCAGTACTGTTGGTTATACATAACCATCTACCCGTCTGGAAGAAATCGTAACATCTCGTGGATTAGCCAGAGTTTGCCTTATCATCAGGAACCAGGCTTAACCTTTGAAACATTTTTTATTTTAAAGGATCCAGATTTCATAGAGGGTCAAACATAGGGGCCTAGTCGGTAGGTTCGATAAGATTACTGCCGTTCGATCGGCTCGGCGTGTTCCTACCAGCCGGTCTGACATCTGTGTTAAACACGGCACATAAGAAAGAGTTACGGTAGGAAAATGCCTTTACCGATGGATAGGCAGTGTCTTTAGCTGTGACTTTAGCAGGAGTTCTGGCCTGTGCGATCTCCCGCACAGAGAGAGCTTGAATCTCCCTGCAAAGCTACTACAGTTATTATCCTGCACAGAGAGAGCTGCGTCTCCCTGCACAGCTCTTACAGGTGATCTCCCTGCACAGAGAGAGCTGCCGTCTCACTGCACGCTCTTACAGGCAATCTCCCTGCCACAGAGAGAGCTGCATCCCCTGCACAGCTCTACAGGCCATTATCTGCATTGGCGAGAAGCGCATCTCCATGCCACGCTCTTACAGGCAAATTCCTGCACCGAGTGCCTGCATTCCCTGCCAGCTCTTAATACAGGCCATCTCCCGGCATGAGAGAGCTGATTATACATGCAAGCTCTTACAGGCCATCTCCGCATGGAGAGAGGCATCTCCCTGCACAGGCTCTACAGGCGATCATATGTTTTTTAGTTACATTTATTAACCATATTACTGAAGCAGGGGTCTCTAGAAGGACCCCATTAATTAGGTGGGCACTCAGGGGCCTCTGTTAGGGGGTGATGGTATTCTCGCAAGTTTAAATGTCCTGTACGTGACGCAGGAGAATTTTTTGAAGTGAACTTCTTTAGCGGCGTGAATGCAGTTGAGTGAGGCGGAAGTAATGGTGACGGAAATGGACATTCACTCCTGGCAGAAGCGGCGTCAGTGTTGCCAGTTCCCCCAGGAGAATCAGCACTGGCCCGCCGCCTCCCCCCCACCCCCCACCCCCCCCCCCCCCCCCCACCATGTCACCTTCACAGCCAAAAAGGGTATTTTTGTACATTTGGTGGAGAATGCGGGCACCACATTATATGTCTGAGGGTAGAAAAATTACTTCAAAACTCACCATGGAGGAAGTTGTCAAGGCCATTGCTCCAGTCTGCATCTGCACACAGCAGGCTATCGCTGCCTCAAAAGCAGGATATCGCTGCTTCAACAGGCAGGCTTCGCTCCCAAAGCAGGCTTAACGTGCCCAAACAGCAGGCTTCGCTGCCCAACAGCAGGCTATGCTGCCAAAACAGCAGGCTATCGCTGCACAACAGAGGCGACCGCTGCACCAACAGCAGGTATCGCTGCACAAAAGCAGGCTAACGCTGCACAAACGCAGGCTATCGCTGCACAACAGCAGGCTATAGCTGCACAACAGCGGGTATCGCTGCACAAAACAGCAGGCTATCGCTGCAAACAGCAGGCTATCGGTGCACAACAGCAGCTATCGCCTGACAACGGCAGGCTTATCGCTGCACACCGCGGATATCGGTGCAAACAGCAGGCTATCGCTGGCACAACGGCAGGCTATCGCCTGCACAATGCAGGCTATCGCTGCACAACAGCAGGCGTCGATGCACACAGCAGGGCTATGCTGCACAACAGCCGGCTATCGGTTGCCACAACAAGAAACTAACTTTACACTACACAGCAGAGGCGAACGCTACCCAACAGCAAGTTGCTGCTGCAGCTACCGCTGCATGCAAGAGACTAAACACTATCCAACAGCAGGCTACCGCTGCGTTACCGTGCCCAACCGCAGGCTACCACTGCAGGTACCGCTGCCCAACAAGCAGGCTATTGCTGAAGTTACGATGCCCAACAGAGGCTAACAGCAGTTATCGTGCCAACAGCAGGCTACCACTGATGTTAACCCTGTCCACGGGCTACCGCGTGCAGTACCGCTGCCCAATAAGCAGGCTACCACTGTAGTTACAGCGGCCCAACAGCAGGTACCACTGCAGTTATTGTGCCCACAGCAGGCTAACACTTGCAGTACGCTGCCAACTGAAGGCTACCACTGCATTTATTGTGCCACAGGCAGGCTAACACTGCAGTTACCGCTGCCCACAGATGTATATCGCAAAGCAACTCACGAACACATTCTTCGAGCTGACAAGCTGCCACCCCAAGTCGTTAATAAAAACATACCCAAGGGTTCTCAACGATCCGATTAAAAAGAATCGCAGACTCAGAAGAATTCTGCAAACAATCGATGATCTATGAACCGTTTTGAGGCTAGAGCTACTACGAATAGATTAAACATGCGTCAAAAAAGTCAATGAAATGGATAGGCTTACATTATACAAATAAAAACAGTAACAACTCATTTTCACAATACCCAATGTTTATTAGTGCAGTATACTACACAGGCATATCAAATTAAAAAATGTGTGAAAAAACATGGGCTTGTTTAGGCTGATTCTGTTTTACAGCATGATTACAATGAGGGTCCCAAATTTTGTGTACAAAAAGAGCAAAAACAATCTCCAATTATGTCTCACCAAGTTTGTTTACACTAGAAAACTGGTCTCTAACTTGCCAAAGGGATGTTTTAAATGTTTAAATGTAAATCTGAAGTATATGTCTTCACAATCTGATTTTCATCACGTACAGGGAACATTAAAATATTAAATCATTGAGAAATTGCAATACCACATATGTAATTTACCTACTTAAGGTGGTTTGCGGCAAACAATATGTAGCCGAAAAATAAGAGCCCTCCAAACTTCGTAATACTCGTCGAACACGTACGTTTAATATAAAAAAAGAATGTTAACCACCCTGTATCATTTCATTTTACAAAGGCAGATGGGTAATGTAAATAACTTTTAACACAGGTTAGAGCACAGTCCATATCTATTCAGAGGTGGGGATAGAATGGCATTCTAGGACAGAGAGAAGTATTTGGATCGTCACTTAAAACACACGTATTCACATGCCTCAATTCGGACTGGGATTGGGGACACTCTGCTGAGATAGGGTAATTACAGCAATTGTATACTTAATATTGATCATATGTGTATTTGCCTATTTCTCTATCCTTGCTGATGGGGTGAATCTGCCCCATCTCATATACATAACTCCTACCTAATCTAATGAACACACTTAGCTCAATTTTTGCTAGATATATACATATATATGTAATGTTCACGAAATAGTGACACATATATTAATAGAATTTACTGATGTCTTAACCAGAATATAGCACTATATTAAGTTAAGTAGAATGTTTTTGAATTCAATATGCCAATTGTTAACAGAGCTTTTGAACTAGTAAGTCATATACTCAGCTCAACGGGGGATTGTCCTACACTTTGCCGACATCCATGCAGTATAAAAACTTGATATCTATTTTTTACAATTAATACACTATTCTAATATACTGTTTGGTGAATGATGGCTGTCTCTTTTTTCCATCCTAGACAACATATATCATTATACTAGAGGTACTATTTCTGGCATGTGCTGCACAAGATTGTACGTTATATATATTGTATTTTGTACAAATACTATGTTGATGTACGAGGTTGATATATGCCGCACAGATTGCACTTTTTAAAACGTGGGTAGTAACATACGAGAATTATTTAATCTATGATGAATGATGCATCATACATCTCTGCTCACGAGATTAATATATTTCTAATTGTGTTACATTTGTTTTTATTTAGTGTATCGTTTAGAGCCATATGTTTCATTCAGATTTGCGTTCATTTTTTATGTCTATATTTTGAATTAAAGAAGATGCTATACAAGGTTTAATAATTCATTGAATGAAGTAAAGACACACCTTATTCATGAGATTTATATACTTTGTTGGTTACATTTGTTTTTAATATAGCTTTTACGTTAGCATTATGTTATTTTCAGTCATAGTTGGCGATCGCTATTTGTTCTTTTTTTTGTTTAATAAAGTTTATTTATTGTTATGGCTCGAGCGTTACTGACATCACACGTCCCGCCGTCACGTCCTGCGTAATACTACCGTGGACCCAGGAGTGCGGTGGATTGTCATGTTCAAGCGCCGGTTCAGGTATTTAAATGGCCCCGATAATGCATCACAAAGATCTAACAGAACTATGAGAGAAACACAAGGTCACATTGCTGGCTAAGAATTACCACTACAGACCAGCGCCCCAGTGCGCATGCGCAACTCCAGGGGGTTGACATTAGTTTAAATCGAGTGATATAAATACTCTACTGAAACATGGGACACCCCGGCAGACAGGCCTGAAAACGCTATCGCGAAACGCGCGCGGGTCGACACGCATCACACAGGTCACGTGCACGCGCTGAGCCTCGTCATTCCACACTGGACTCTATCCAACAGGAGAGTCAGCGTGGACTCTCAGCGCCTGCACAATACGGGCTCACAAAAAGCTTATCGCGAAACTCTGCGCGTCGGACACGGCCAATCACACAGTCACGGCACGCGCTGAGCCTCCGTTCATTCACACTGACTCTATCAAACAGGAGAGTCAGCGTTTGGCTCAGTGCCTTGCACAGGCTACGCGGCTACAACCGACTGGACGATCTGCGAGCCAATTATTGGGAACGATTACTCTACTGGCATTATACTTTAACTATTTACTACAGGAAACTACCTGTATTGTAAGAACCTATCCGATTATTAAATTAAAGCATTAGACTATTTTCATTTAGCAACCAGTCTCCGAAAACAGGACTTAACCCTGAAGTGCGCACTACTACACACCAAGTAATGGAGTAGCATAACACCGTTTAGGATAAGGTATTTTATTACTAACCTGCACTAGTAAATCCTATGGTGTTATACTTAGCAGACATCTGCGTGCCTCTGTTAAACCAGTGTTAAGCCTCTGAGAAGTAACTATGCGAATTAGAGATTCTGACTTTATCGATCCCAACGCTTTCTCACAATTTTACATCTATTACTCTGTCTAAGCCTCAAGCATTAATTAGTCTTTAATGTAGCGAGTGATCAGTGTTGGTGCACAACTAACCTATGATCTGCATTAGACAATCTCATCACAAACTGGTGCCAATTACAGCAGCCAAAGTAGAAGGTCTACAGATAAAGTGTGCACCAAACAAGTTACTCCAACACTGGTGGCACTACCATACCTTGGTCACAACTGTCATTCCACTCCAACCAATACCTAGATGACCATTGTATAGAGGAACTACTAGGGGACCAGTGAATTTCTTTAACATGGACATAGTTTACATTCAACACTCCTCTGGAGTAAACTACCCAAAGGTTTGGAAACCTCTGGTACTATTTAATAAATGTTTAACCCCATTGTTTTAACGAGGTTCATCAATTAAGTATTTTTATTATTTCCATCACACACATAGCAATAGAGGCTATATAGGGTGTTTGTGTCCTCTTCAGTGTTACTTTGATCTTGTTTGTAAGAATGATATGCCAGCAATTCGCCACGGATAAATGTGTAGACCTAAGATTAATTGATTGAGAAGCGTGAATTGTAGAGATTACATTGAATAAAAAAGTGTATTATTTTACCGGCAAAGCTTTAATTTGTAAATTTGGCTCATTCGAAAAAAGTCAATTAATTTAACTAAATGTAATCATTTTTGCATGCTTTTAATAGTTCTTCCCCACGCAAACCAACTCAATAGATCTCTTCTTTACTGCCAAACTGTAAAACATCCATCTGACCATTTCTTTACCCTACATAGCGGCGACAGCAGGACTGGCCCATCCCAGAACTGCATAAGCAAACAGAGCACCAAGAACTTCAATCCTATATGTGAGGGAAATAGTTTACATTTATGATCGGACAGTTACTAAAATTAGCAAATATCTACCTATTCCTTCATGGGCATTACACCTACACACTGAATACCGCCATAATTTTAGTCATTAGTTTAAGTAACATTTATGTTTAACTAGTTTTCTTAAATATTACTATGTTTTAGACGCACAAAACCTGAACAAAATGTTTCTCAGAAATATTTTATTTCCAGTGTCTTTCATTGGTACTTAAAAATGTATTAATTAATTTGGCATTGCGAACCCTCAGGCAATTGCTTGTTAACAATCACCTGGTTGCGACCTGCACCCACCTGTCAGGAGATGGAATCGCGCCTTCCTTCTTCCTTATCAGATCTCTCCCCAAAAAACCCAAATTGATTTTCTGTGATTGCATTAGGTGCCGCCAGCAATACTGGTTCCTGAAAGTCCCGAGACCAATGTCTAAGGACGCACACTAAAAGGTTACTTATTAGTCAGCAGGAATGGTTCATACAACTTAGTGACATTGTTAAAATGGAGATTACTAGGTTTGACATTCTTTGGCAATATAATATACAAACCTCACCTGAGGCAAAAAGAATTAAGCTAAAAGCAATAGTAAATGTTTGGAACCATAATGATATTTATAGTGCTGTGACAGGGCGTTGTGATTATTCTCATAGTGGTCTTGTTACTGGGTGATGGAAAATGCTAACTGCTGAAAACCCCATAGCTGCTTACTCAGACTTTAAGAAGATGTAAAACACATACAATAAAGATCACTGAAGGAGCACACCCTTACCCTCTACATCTGAATCCTTCCTTATAATCTTCCCTACTATTCGAACCATAGGATCTTATGATCTATATCCTGTTACTTCGTCTTGTTCGACACCTGTCTCCACACATTCATTAATTGTAGCTCTTCGGGACAGGGACTCTTTTCTTAATGTTCTACTTTTATATACAGAATCGCTTCATATATTCCTGCTATGTTACGTGATGTTATGCTGTAAAAGCGCTTATACACTGTGCATGGCACGTTTATCATATAAATAAAGATTACAATAACCAGTGCATACAATCCCATTTCTCTTTCCACATTGACCCATATAGTCACGATGTGCCCATTCAGTTCCTCTAAATTCTCTTGTGCCCCTCCTGGCTCTCCTTTGCCCAATCGCTGCCCCCACAAAACTCTTCGCTACACTCTTCAGTCTCTTTATGATCTCTCCTGTGTTCCTACAGTCTGCCAACAATTACCCATCTTATCTTTCCCATTCCTATCTAACTGCTGTCATGCAGTGTCATGGTAACCTATTGTAGTTTGTAGTGAAGGTTAGGAGGGACAGGTTTAAGTTTAAGACACACTGTCATCTCAAGCCTCATTAAATTCTCTGGTATTTTAAACAATTACTAACAAACACTGTCGACTTAAACGAGCAAGCTGATGTCATTTATTGGAGTCTTTTTGTGGCTTTTAGTAATTCTTAGAATAAATAAATCATAGATTCTATAGTATCTGTAAACAACATTAATTAACATCAATATTTTCCCTCATACACAAAAATAATAGATTTATCATGTAAATAAAAGTAATATACAGAGTGTAGCAAATGTTATTGCACACCCGCTAGATAGCGACAGCATATCAGCAGAGATCCATCATTACTCACCAGCGATGTGCAAAACCTCTTGCTGCATCTGACATATACAGTATTTGTGCCACACATGGATTAATGTTAGAAAAGAGCCAAAAAAGACCACGTACACTAAGCAGATTGTATCAATCATCAGGATGAGAGGACTACCTTATCCTCAACTCTGCAAGCACGGTGAGCTTATCCCAACACCACATAACATTAAGGCCGTCTTCACAATCTGATCCCCAAGGAAGTATCGCGCTCCTTACGCGACGGCACCTATGGAAGTGCGGGGAAGCTGTTGGAGTAGCATTAGCGCTCATAACATCGGTAACTTCCATTATACCTCACCTTGCCTAACCTCCCACTAATTGTAATATTCTCTGCCCTACACCTTTCTTCGAAATATTTGTTTTTCCGAGAAATGGGGATTTATTTGACATCTCGATCTTGATCTTGACTGTCCTGTTGTCTTTTTCTTCAAGTTATTTACTGAAAACCTTGGGGAATTACTGTTCATTAACCACAAAGTGCCTGATTCCTGGGCATGGTCACAGAAAAAACTGTTGAAGTTTTCAGGCAATAGTGCCCCAATCTGATACTCCTAGCAGTTTACTTAATAACCCCCCCACTCCCCCCCCCCCCCCTGGTATTCCACTGTCATAGAGTTGAGTTTCACTACTTACGTTAGTTGATAAAAAGGCAGGCACCCATTCATATACTTGGACTGGGAACTATTGCATGGGAACCAGGTTTGATAGGCTCTGAGAAAACAAGGTAATTGAAAAACTTGTTAATTTATTCAGGGCAAAATCGCTACATAACAACAGATAACACCAAATAGTTGACAAAAAGGACACACATTACTTTGGGACTGGGGTTAAACTAGATAGCTACTGGTGCAGGGAACCCACGGGAGAGTATGTGTAAATACCGCTGACCAACGCTAGTTTCTCTTCTCTGAGAACTCCTGACCGCAAGTTATTCTAAATCTCCTGGAACTCAATCGACATATCAAGACATCCCACGCGTCGCTCAATTAGTGTTGACGAACATCACCTGACTCGGCAGTTTCGGCTCATCGAGCGTGCTCTGATTCACAGCAACTTTAAACACGTATATGGAACTAAACTATTTCGATCTATTTTCAGTTAATTCACAAAATCTGAGCAGCACATCAATAGCTGTGGAACTACCCAAAGCAGCCAATCAGAGGCCAAGCGGCTAGAAAAGCCCAGTGTCAGGGGGAACACTGGAAATAGCCAAGAGACTGCGCAAGCCTGACCACCCTTCCCTGCGCATCTCAATGCCATCTGCTGGCAGGCTCCACCAGGTCTGCGCAACAGTGGCCATCCCAGAGGACTGCCATTGATCTCCAGGACCTAGGTACTCCGTCAACCTTTCCCCCGCTGACAAATACTATTCACACCTCTGATGCATCCTCTGGTTGGCTTGAACTGCCAATGTCCAGCAGACTTACGGCGGCGCGCCTATGGAATTTGAGCTCGGGCTGCCTGTCTGAATATCGTTCGATGACAAATTGCACATGCATTATAGTAAAGTTTACTTTCAATACACTTCTCCCCCCGGAGTCTCTGGGTACAGGACAGGAAACAATGGAAAATGTTGTGTTTATTTCTATCTGTACGTATTCCCCACACACTTCCTTGTGACTCAGTCTCGCGACCTCATACAGTCTCCCCAATCCTTATAATGGTGGATTAGCGCAACAAAACCCTATACTGGTGTGGGTTCACTTGGCACTCAGTGGGGTACCCCCCTTAACCGAAGGGATTCTAGCTCAGCTACAGGAATAATGTTTTATTATCCTGTGACCCCACTACTCCTTTCTGGCTGTGCTGAGCTTAGGTGTACCCTAGTGGTTGAAGATCGGCCGGGACATGTTGCCTACATGCTATCTCTAGAATCAGAGCTGATTAAATGGGTACATTTTAGGGGAAAACGCGACAAACTCGGACCCCAACCTCCTAGGCACTATCTGAAAAGACAACGTTCCTCCGACTAAACCCGCCCCGCCCCCCCTTTAAAATCATCCAACAATCCCTGCTTGAGTTGACAGCCCGAAAGGTAAAAAACCACAAAAAACTTAGTTATTACAACATAATATAACACGTTGATACAAGTAACATGGGTCTAGAGACTGACCTCTGGGACCCTTACATGGATCATGGGTAACCAAAGGGCATGACCTTTATTGAGAGCCTGGTTACCCCCTCCGCATCACATCTCCCCTCAAGATGAAGTTCGAACAGTCACTATTATCAGGTTGCTATGCTGCAGCCTGAAAAAGTTTGAGTTTTATGGTTAGGACAGAGCCTTTTCTGGCTGGACCAGTCCATTCAGCATGTTGGGATTTCCTTGTCCCCTCCACTGTGTCCACCATCCATCAGGATCTGGTTTAGCAACACAAATTTACCATCCCCCCCCCCGCCGTCCCACCTGAGTGTATTCACCATTGGGTTGGAACCATTGACCTACTGTGTCAACAAATGCTTCAGTGGGCCTAAGGACTCTGACTGAAAACAAAGCACGACTGTAGCTTGTGAGCTGCCCGATTCCACCTCTGGAACACAGACTGCCAGCAACCATGCTTCATCTGCCTCGCTCATCTAGTCGGGGGGTCTGTCAAGGACCATTGTAGACGGGGTCCAACAATCCCATAGTAACCTAGCTGCGTGTCCATGCATACTACCCTGTCTACCCTTTTCCCACTCCCATCAAGACCCTGGTAAGCAGTCTGAATGGAGGGGCTGCTGAACACTGGGGTTCACTAACGGGTGATCATACATGGGATCCGCTCTGTCCCTCCATAAACAGGACCGCTCTGACACTTTTCCCTCAGGGAGCTGAGTGGAGCTACCCTGCTCCGAAAATAATAAAAAAAGATTCAAACTAACCGGTGCTCCTGGTTCTCAGGATTTCTCTTGATGATCCAGCTTACAAAATGGAAAGTATAAGAAACAGGGCTCACGGAATTTTTCAAGATAAATTTATTGCCATCAAATTTGACTGACGTTTCGGCCAACTAATTGGCCTTTTCAACAGCAGAATCTGTCATTCTGCTTTGAGAAAGAGCCATTGTGGCCGGAAAAGTCAGTCAATTTTGTTGGCAATAAAATGTTCTGAAATTCGTGGAGCCCTGTTTCTCTATACTGTTCCATTGCTCCTCCCCCTGGCTCCACAGAGCTTCTCGTATACTTCCCAAGGGACCCTACCTGTCCCTTGCTGCGCCTGCACTAGCCAGAATCTCCTGCTGGCTGGTATCCCCCCCAAGCAAAACCAACCCGGCATCAACGCACCTAGGGCCCCAGGCAGAGCGGCATTCTACCTGCACCATATACAAAAGCACACCACTCCAAAACCTGTAAGCATCGCAGCATCACGGACCGTACACACAAAAAGTTGGTGGCCACGTGCAACAGAGTGTTTGCACCAGGTGGTCGTGCGCATTCGCACAAGCCGCCAACTATAGAACAGACATCGTAACAAAGTACTCAACAGAAATACACACAGGGAAATGAACCGTCTGTACAGTGGGGTCAGATATACTACTTGGCTACATAGATGTCGTATTAAATAAGCAGGTAAACCATTCTGAGGGAAGGGGCAACCAGTGGTCTTAACTTTTATGTACGTGCCAGGATTGCCCCTAACGTCCCAGTAATAAAGCACAACCATACTTTAACTTCCGTGTACCTTGGATCAATGTTGTAAAAATACTAACTGTGTGTGCTGACACTAGATGCCCAGGAGCCTATATTATTTTGCATAAAATCGGACATACACATACTTTTTTTCCTTTCCATGTTCTTTTTCCACATATTGCTTAATGACAGAAGTAATTGCTTAATTGAAGAACATTAATCATTTTGCAAAACCTACTTCTGTATTCTGTAACTTGGCGCGCATAAGCCTTTAATCTAGATGATCCTCGCCCCTCTGACTTTGCACGCCTGTCCTATCTCCATATATGGCTCCTTACCGAGCCATGGTAGCTGTCTCATACCTACTCCCCTATGAGGACGTGAATAATAGTTTGAATATAGTTTGCCTTTTCTGGAGTACACCGTCTTTCTCGGGGTATACCGCGACACTCTTGACCTGCAGCGGGCTTATATTCCAGTAGCAGCAGTCAAAGGCCAGTGCCAGTATGTGATGCGACAGACGGACTTGTACCTGCTGTATTAACATGCAGCAACTGGCTATGTGGGGTAACAGGATTTGTCTGACGCTATCATAGTATGCTACAGATTTGCATTCACGTTTGGTTGCACACTGTTGGATTCACATACCTTACATGTGGGCGTACATTTACACGGTGTCTAAGTCCAAATGTCACTGTAATTTGACCCCTGCTCATGGATGATACATACACAAATAACCCAGTATTACTACATTGGGACATACCAGTTGACTAGCACAGTAGACCATACGTTATAGTATGACACTACAGTATCTATTGCTAACATTTTTTCAGTACAAGTGAGTCAACATTATCCAAGATGTGTAGACTGGTACATGAGTATAAATGAGGTATGGACGTGCCCAGGGCGCACAGCCATTAATTGCTAGCCCGATTTAATCATGCTACTTTAAGAACCATAATTTGGGTTCACTACAGGTGGTTACCCATTGTCATATATGGCGATCCCACTTTCATTTGGAGGAGAATCGCCATCTTCTGACAGCATCGCCTGGTGTATCTGACATATGTAGATTTCAGCACTAACTACATTAGTTAGATGGGTATAACCACTGTCCTAAAGTATCCCTATGCTCCAATGTGCATCTCTATCTAATAGTGATCCTTCATAATAGGGGATCACCATAAACACTGAATACTGATCTCTACAGATGGACTCAGCTATAATTTAGTACCAAGGCCCTAACCCTGTAACGACCATAGTGATTGCTAGGCTGCATAAAAAATTGACTACACTGGGCACAATTCTTAACCCTGTTCTCCTCATCAGTCTCCCTGACATCCCTATACTTGCACTTGGAAGTCTTACGTTTGATACTCCCGTCATGGCAGGTACTAGCCTGAATTTAATTATACCCCACACTGTCCCTCTGGGGACATGGACGAAATGAAAATGTATATTTAATATTGATTATTGACTTTCCCCACACACCTTGTGACATCATTGACCTCATTGATCTACCCTCAACTTCATAGGGGGTAAATCTTGAATTCTTGAGTGATCTCTTACTTTTCTTGCTCCTCCTGCCCACAAGCTTTAATTCGACACCTACCCTCTGTCGATAGCGACTGTGGGACAGGCAAAACGCATACTCGGGCTCAGAGCAGATGCATTTTTAACGTGACCCAGGTAGCCCAAACGTCAACAGACCATCAACGTATCACATCACTTAAGCGTTTACTCTTGGATAACTAGTATGATTAAAAGTAAATATAACCTAATGCATTTGACACACGACATGCCCCGGAGCACTTATTTATTTGTCGATAAAAATCTTTGGACAACATATTCTTTCTTTCCTTGCCTTTGTTCATTCTATCTTATCATCAATTGCTTTAATGCAGAAGTAATTGCTTCATGGTGCAACATTAATCACTCAATCATTTTTTGCAAAACCTACTTCTGTAGTTTTCTGTAACGGTGTTTGGCGCAGCTCAACACCTAAAGCCCACTATTTAATATCCTTAGAATGTTATCCCATGTCGGCACCCATGACCTTGTCCACTTTCAAAGCCTGTCCTATCTCCATTGGTGACTCTACCAGAGCAGTGGTAGCTGTCTCCATCCACCTCCTAAGGGAGTGAATAATAGTGGCCGATCCTATTGAACTTTTTGGGAGACCGTCTTTCTCAAGAGGGTAGATACAACCAAACAAGTACTTTAAAAAAATAAGTAAGTGTGACATGATACCTTAAGTACAGAGGAGCAAGGTCTCAGGACTCCCTTGACCCATGATTGGGCAGAAGACAGGCACCTCAGTCCACACCTCCTCAACCCTGTCACTCAGGCAACTAGCTTAGTGTGGGACAAACCCAGGATAATTGTGTCCTGACACTTGCCTGCACGTCTAACAAGGGCTTGCAAGCTTCCATGTGAGCAAACCCTGGGAAAGCCCAAAAAACAGACAGCAAGGAAAAACTCCCTTCTCCCTCAATTGTACTAAACCAATCCTCACTTGTAACACATTGTCAGTACCAGCCGTCAACATGTAAACCTGGAAACATAACACAAAACAACAGTATTACCAAACAACATTGGGCATACAGTTGATATGACACAGCAGACAATGTAATCACATTCATACATATTCTAACCATAGAGACACTGCGGTCACTCCCAACATGGGAACTGAGGCTACCCATAGTAAATAATGATCTGGGCCAGGCATCTGAACCATGGTGCCCGTTAAATCAGGTAATGTTACAGGAAATTTCTGGGATGCCATCAGACAGGTAATCTACCATCCAGCTATATAGACGTCCCACTTTCCAGACCCCCTTGGGTAGAAAATCTTGTCTCTAGTGTTGGTAACTACATTCTAGACTTAGACAATAGATACTCTCTTATGTGCCCTCCAACCACTGTCCGTTCTCTCTATCTCCCTCATGATGGGTTTCAGGGAAAATAGGGATACCAAAACCATGAGATAACCTAATCTCGGACAATGAGACATCAGCTCGGCTGATTTATGATTCTTACGGCCCTCAGCCTGCCCTGGCACACCCAGGATAGTGGTGGTTCTTGCATAGGCTGCTCATAAAAATTGAGTACTAACCCATTGGGCTGTACAATTCCCAATTAACCTCCTGTTCCCTTCTTCTCATCAGTCTCCTCTGGGAAAATGCCCATTCTGACCACCAATGGTCTACCACATCCCCGTCAATGAGCAGGAACCTAGTCCTGTTCATAAAAGTGACATACCCCTGGAACATTGGGTCCCACCATGGTAGGGATTTTACTATAGGCCCAGACTATGCCGACTCAGATTCAGAGGTGACCTTTGAGGATACCCCCGAAGTTTCCAATTCGTATGAGGCAGTTGACTTGTCCCCATATGAAACTACACTTTCTGCAGTCACTACCTGTCACGGGAGTTCAGGTATTTACACCTTTATACTGGAATCATATCACTGAGCAGATAGTAAAACAAATTGTCATTTATTCCATTGAAACA
>WSYH01011530.1:0-20706 GCA_036426205.1 Ascaphus truei | reverse complement strand
GGCAATGATGTGGGTAGGCTCCCTTGTGGGTAGTGGGTGAGGTGGTTGACACACGGGGTGGGTGGGCCATTGGCACATTGAGGCGTGCATTATACGTACTGTATGACACTGGGTTCCCCTCCCCACATTACATACACTGCACTCACGAAAACACAGGGAAGGAGATTTAACGGACACAATAGGGTGGAGGGGGCTTTACACGATTACAGTCAGGCAGGGAAGCTTAACAGACACATTAAAAATATGTATTTCATGTATTAATGTGTGGTTTATGTTATTTTAAATACACAGGGGTTGTACTGTAGTTGTTTATTGCATTTTATTGGGGGCAAATGTCCCCAATAAACCTGCTATTCTGCCTTAAACCCTTCATTGCCGTTCAGCTATCAATCGCTATGGTAATGAACGCAGCATTCTGTATTTTAATAATATTGTGCAGGAGCAGGGGGTCCCCTGAGCTTGATTTGTGGCTCGGAACCCCCTGCTCACTGTACAATATTAATAAAAATACATTCATGCTGCTTCGTTACCATAGCAGATAGCCGCTAAGGGTAGGAATGATTTGTTATTTATATGTGTGTTTTATTCTATACTGTAGATGTGCAGAGGGTCTCCGGAGCTGAACCGCGTGTTTCGGTCCGGGGCCTCCTGCTCCCGAGATACAGGCCCTTATGGGGTCCCGTATCCCTCTGCTTGTTTCATGTCGCGGTCACGGTGATCGGGACCTATAAATGCAGAGGGATACCGGCACCTCATAACGGGGCCTGTATCACGGGGAGCAGGGGGGCCCCGGACCTGAAACCACACGTTCTGCTCCGGAGACCCTGCACATGTACACTATGAATAAAAATGTATTGACATAATTTTTAATGTGCCGTATTTATTTATATCATGTATTTATTTATTATTTATTGTGGGATGCTGTGGAATTTCTTTATTGTGGGTAGCGGGGTGTGGTGAAGGGGGATTAGCCCCAACGGTGGTTTGTTAGGGCTTGCGGGGGGGGTCGGGGAGGGGGTTACCCCTTATGACGTAGCTATTAACTGCTACGGCTTGAAGGGGTTAGGTGCAACCTGCAACCCCCCCGCAAGTCCCTAAACTCACACCAAGGGCCAAATACCCCTTCACCCACCCCGCTACCCACAATAAAGCGGGCACGGGGTTATCCTTCGTTGCCTTAGCGGTTAGCCGCAAGGTAATGAAGCAGCATTCTGTATTTTAATAATATTGTGCAGGAGCAGGGGGTCCCCTGAGCTTGAGTTGTGGTCAGAGACCCCTGCTCACTGTCAATGTATTAAAATGACATTCATGCGGTCTTCGTTACCATAGCAGATAGCCGCTATGGTAAGGAATGATTGTGTATATATATGTGTTTTATTCATAGTGTAGTATGCAGGGTCTCCAGAGCTGAAGCGCGTTGGTTTCAGGGGCCCCCCTTCTCCCGAGATACAGGCCCTTAGGGGGTCCTTATCCCTTGCTTGGTTTACATGTATGGTCATTGATCGGGGACCTTTAAAAGCAGAGGGATAACGGCACCATCATAAAGGGTCTATATCTCAGGAAGCAGGGGGGCCCCGACCTGAAAACCAATGCGGTTCTGCTCCGGGAGACCCCCTGCACATGTACACTATGAATAAAAATGTATTTTAAATAATTTTTAATGTGCGATGTTTGCGCAGCGAGAGCAGCGATACTCTCTCGCTGCAAACACATCTCGGCCCCGCCGGCCCATATACATTGATGTGCATAACAGTACTGTATGTTATGTTAGGGGTTATAGGGGTTGTTGTTATAACAGTATATATATATCATATATATATATATATATATGATTATATAAATTACTGCATTACAATTGATGAATTTCTTGCCATCTGGTGGACACGCGAAGCATGCAGCCTATTAATCCGAACCATTAATTAATTAACACATCAACCGCGGTCAGCCGGGCATGACCGTGGCTGGGAAAGCAAAAATGAACGCGCATGCTCGGGTGAACACGTCCCGCATTCCGGAACAAGCCGTGTGACAAAACTGTTGATTTTAGAATAAGTATGCCGCAGCAGTATTACAAAAGTCCGGAAAGATTTCGGCAATGCAACGCCAGACGCAGCCGTTAACATTCTCAAAAGCGGGACTTAGAACTTTTCGAGTTCCAAATACCTAGAAGCGGCTATGCATCTATCAGTCCAGAGCATCCTTGAATTTGCTGTTGTTTGGTTTGTGTTGGAATCTCGCTCTGGATGGCTGCAAGCTCTCATCACTACTTGTGCAGTCTATCAAGCGTGGGGAATCTCCTGCAAGCCAATCACCGATTTGCCGCTATTGTAAAGCCAGGAGGGCACCTTTTCTCAGTCAAAGGGGGCATGCGCCAACCTGACCCTAACCTGTTTATGATACTGGCCCACCCAACTGCCCAGTCAAAGAGTCTGGGTTCTGGCAAATGATTGCTGGATAGCCTTGTGTTAACCGGATGTGGGTACTTCAAGCAGAACTGCAATACCCTTCTGTTCTAACACTGGCCATCTGAGGCTTTCAAGTCGGATCCGCACAGAATACAGGAACCAAGCTGGTAGCCATCTGGGGTTTATCCAGAAGATCAATGACTTGGAAATCCCTCCCGGTTACATATACAGGTATCAATTTATATTATATATTTAACAATATAACAATAATAATGAATATATGGTGTCCTGTCTTTCTTTGTGCTAGATAGTACATTCCTAGTATCTGGTGTCGGGATGGAGTGAGTTTATATCAATCACCTCTGTACATCACAACTAGCCATCCATTTTGGCAACATTTAGAAAAAAACCCGCTACATTAGGACTCTGTATAGCTGCAGATTAGTTTTATTAACCCCTTCATACCACTTTACCTGTCTGGCTATGATTGTGCAGCAGGGACTCGTGTGGAGTCGTTTTAATAGTGCTTTCAGAGTCAGAGTTTGGCGAGTAGAATGTGCTTGGCTTGTACATGGGTCAGGGTAACCATGTGGGCTTAACCTTATGAGGCGCTGTAATTCCTCTTTAATAGTAAACATCAGGTTGTTCCCACTTGGTTTGTCCATAGGGGCCCACGGATAATCCCATGGGTGTCTGGGGCCCCCAGTGGTTCCCACAGTGTTTGGGGGTCCTAGTGGTCCCTGTGGGTAGTCAGGGATCCTCGGGTGGAAGCTTTTGGTAGTCCAGGGGTCCTCGGTGGTCCCAAGGAGTTCCGGGGATACCTGGGTGGTGCCTGCAGGTAAATCCTGTTGCCAAAAAATAAATATGTGTAACATTGACCCCTACCATCTATATGGGGCCCCACTATAGTTAGGAAATTGCACCCACACATGTCAATGTCGTGTGAGTGCACCTGATTTGGCTTAACAAAGGGACTCTGAGTCTCCGCTTGATGGTATTGGGGGATAGACGACTGGCTCGTGAGAGGTAGTGCTGCGAGAACGTACTCACTTTTGTACAAGCGCGCTCCATCGCTGCCAAGTCCCATGATAGCAGGGAGGAGTACTCTGTAAGAGAACCCGTGGTGCAACTTCTCCCTGAATGACTCCGGCTCAGGCGAGAAGAAGTTCTTTCAATCATGGCATTGATCTTTATTAACATCTTCATTGGAATGCACCCATTAGACGGCGCGGTACTTAGCCGCAAAGTTGAAGTTGCCCACCCAAGGCAAGTCCCCTCCCTGAACTCTTAATAGAGAATAGACAGGGAGAACTCTGCCCCTCTACCCTAAGGAGGGCCTTAATGCTTGCCAGGAGACCTGCAAGTGCTGGATCAGAGTATGTCACACTAATTGCAAACCACGTGCTTAGACTTTATCTTGAACTCCCCTGAACGAGCCTCAGTGAACACTGATTCAATCGCTAAATTACAGGAAGTGATGCGTAAGATATCCAAACGCCCAAGCCACCGTGTCACTGTGTCGTGACACAGAGCATTCTCTGTCCTTTCCTTGCTACACACTACACACTCACAGGGGGAGTCTTGAGGCAAACCTCATGATTACTTCTTCGCAAACCTGCCCATTTAAACCGGGATTAATGCACAGAAGGAAGGCACTGTACCACTAAAATTACACAAGGCTAAACACGTGCTACATTTAAAACAGTATGCACCTCCACTCCCCACCACCCATCCCCCCCAAAAAACAATACAGTCAGAATGGTCAAATAACTATTATCCCCATCTGGATAATGCTCATTTGCCATTATTAAATCAAACATTTGGCTTGGCCAGCATAAATTAAGTAAATAAACCTTTTCGATTTACCCCTGCCATTTATGAAAGGGCAACTCCACGTCAGCACTACTTCAGGGCCGTGTCCTACGTTGACAGAAATAATACAGGTATAACCCCGGTTTAGTCCTCGACTTAAGTACACTCGCGAGTAAGTACATTCGCTCAATAAGCAAATGGCGGCTCACGCATGCGTCAGTCATTCACGTCCTGAACAGCAATCCCGGTCTCCCTACCTGTACCGACGCGGTGTGCAAGGCGGGGAAACTAATAGAGTCCTGTTACAAATGAAACTTATTACAGCAGTTGCACATATATGACGATTGCCGTACAGTACTGCATCGATAAGTGTGGAAAGTAGTTGCCTTCACTTTAAGTACTTTTCACTTTTACTACATGCTCCGGTCCCATTGCTACGTTAATGTGGGGTATGCCGTACCATGAACATTAAAACCCTCTAGTGGTCCCCTTACCCCTTAATCACGTTATAGTTATCACCATATAAGTAATTAAGGGGGTTAACCACCCATCCCCTGCTACCCACACTGGAGTCCTAACACTCACCCCCCGGGACCACTACGATGCAGCCCGTATTCATTGCCTTGGCCTAGTGGTACTTCATACCTATCTAATATGGGCATGATAGGCACTATAAGCACTCAATGTCACACCCCCTAATTAAAAAGCTGAATGCCAAAAAAACAAACAATAATCAAACAGTACACAAGCAAACATCACACCACTTCAGAAATATAAACACTAAGCAACAAATGAATAAATAAAAGCGTATACCAAAAAAACAATTAATTAATTTTAATCTCAGTAGCCCAGCAAATCATTAATTAAGAAACCACTATGAACACATCAATTGAAAGCAGGAGCCACCACACATATGTAAGTATAACACGAAACTATCAAACAATAATAAACCATCCATGAAAATGACAAACAATTTTCAGTATTCCAAACAATAAACTGAAATAAAAAAATAACACTCAATCGAAAGCAAGAATTTGCCCAAAATACATTGGCTATCACGTATTAATGTTACCTTAAACGGACACAGATTAATACATTAAAAGAAAGAAATTAATAAAAAACCTGAAAAAGACAATTACTGTACAGCCATTCAAAATTGTCTTACAGTACCTTTAGAAGTCTTCACCCTCAGAATTCCGGCGTATCAGGACGCTCTCATCAAGGACATCGCCGCCGCCATCCTCTGAAAATGAGCATCATGTAAAAAAAATCTTCTTTTTTCACTTCTTATTTTTGTCTGCCATCTTTGAATCTTCTTTCGTTTGTACTCCATCCCATGTTAAATTCAAACGTATGTTTACCTTACGTCATATAAAGCTAAAATGAGACGAGAACAGCAAGGCCTTACATAGGCCTGTGACGTCACATTTTAAGGGTCAGAAATGGTCAGGTCCAATCCGATTGGACATTGTATCTGTTACAGGCTTTATAATTTATTTTTTATTTTTTTTATGACGACGATTCAACATACGTTTTGGATTTAACATGGGGTACCTGTAGATTACAAAGAAAGAAGATGGCAGAAAAGAAGTAAATAAGAAAAAGATGGAAGAAAAAGTTTTTTTACCTGATGCGATCATCTGATATGACGACGGGTGAGTCGCGGGGTGAAAGAGCTTCCTGATCAACTGGATTCGGAGGGCCGAGAAATTATAAAAATTGAAGATCAATCTTTGAATTTATGTATTTTATTTTTTCAAGATTTTTTTTATGTTCTTTTTTTCTTTTTTATGTTTTTGATTGCCCATTTACTTGCTAATGTGTATTGATTGGTGCCATTCTTTAAGTAGCAGATAAATACAGTAACACAACAATGCAATTTTTTTGGCAATTTTTTTGAATTGATTGTTATTTTTTTTCTATTTCTGTTTATTGGTATACCGTTTTACAAGACGATATATAGGTATTGCACTGTGTATTTTTGTCACACTTGGAAGTAGCTTGGGCAATTTGTTGTTTTTGCTGTATACATTAGCCAATGCTCCACTAGCAGTTCCTTTTGACACTTATATGCATATATATATATATATATTATAATTTATCTATATATATATTGATTGGTAATGGGTTTGGGGTTTCTCATAGCTTGTTGGGAATCTGGTGTATTTTGTTAACTGTGTGCAGCTGGTCACAGTTGCTTATGGAGGGTGTTGCCCGCCCCCCCAAAAAAATTTTGGCTTTCCTCCCCACCCCCCCCACACCATCCCCGTCGGCCGGCCCCCCCTTTTTTCCAAGTTGGCAGGTCAGTTTCATTTTGCCCGGTTACGACAGATCCGTGTAGATCCTTCTTCTGGACTACAGGTAAAAAGAATTTTCTCAGGTGATGTGATATACCTCTTTGTCATGCCCTTGTAATGTGGCAGCATGCTTAATATGCTATGGCCAAAGGTTAAACTATATGACCCTGTTACAATAGAATATAGGTATTGCACTGTTATTTTTGTCACATTGAAGTAGCTTTGGGCATTTTTTTGTTTTTTTGCTGTATAAATTAGCCATGCCCACTATCACTATTATCACTGCACTTTCTTTTGACATATATATAATATATATATATATATATTACTATATAGATATATCTTATATATATCTTCTATATTGTGCAATGGTTTGGTTTCCTCATAACTGTTCGAAATGTGTGTCTCTGTGTATTTTTTTTATTTTGACTTACTTGTTTGTATTTGTTAGGTCTTGTTTTTATTCAATTTAGGATGATTAGGGGTTACATGTCTTTATTGTTCTGTTGGCTAGGTGTTATTTATGGTATTTTGTTGTTTTGTGGATTACATTAATTTTCATACTTTTTTTTGGTGTTAGATTAAATTGTATGATGTGTTGCTAGGCTTTTTAGATTATTTTCTTCTTCTGGTATTTAGGGTGCTGTGTATTTATTTTATTTTTGAGTCTTTTCGGTGATATTGTTTTTTTTCTTGTTGTTGCCCTTACTGCCATAGTGGCTTATTTTAGTGTATGAGATTGTCTACCTGTCAATAAAGTTGTACATGTTTGTATTACTATAAAACGATAGAGTAAAGTAAATTATTATGTGTTAGCACCCTATCAAACAATAAAACGCAATAAATTGACCAATAGCATCTAGCAATTCCCATTCATCCAATCACAATGAAGTATAGCATATTTATTTAGCAGAGAGGCGCTTAGATTATACTCCTGATAAGCTTTTGTAAAGCGAAACGCGTAAAGTGACACATCAGTAGGCTACGCAAGCCCCTGCCACTATCCCCAGCCTCTGCCCAGCCATCTCCCTTCTCCACCTCCCCCGATTCTAGAGGTTCCCCTCCATCCGGAAGTGACGTCGACGATCGCGATGAGATACGGATGTGACGTGACGGCGTTCGAGCGGCAGAAGAAAAGAGCAGAGGGTCAAAGCCACCTTTAAATTTGTATGTGTCCTTATCCTTATTGCACAATGTAAGTGCGATATTTATCTTCTAATATTAATAGTTAAAGAACTCACAGTATTGTACAAGTGGGATTTTTATATCTCTTACCTAGGGACAACCACACAGACTATCTGCGAGGATAATTTCCATACTGCTGTCATTTTTCAACTGGGAGAATTGAGTTTTCATTCTGCTACTTACGAGTCAAATGTGAGTTAAGAAAACTACGTGCACTAATATATCTCTATTCTTTAACAATGGTGACATCTGCGCTCCCCCACAACCCCCTTGGATACTTGGCAAAAAAGAGAACTGGACCATCTCTTCATAGGGTTGTAGGCTGAATTTTATCAACGACTATTTATTATTAAACACATGTACACATTTTTATTTTTAATCCCTATTTAGTTTATAATCACTTTATATTTATTTAATTATTATCACACTTTTAAGAGGAGCGCCTTAATCCCCATTTTTTTGTAATATCCCGTTATTGGGTGCCGGTATCGGGGGGGGCCCGATACCATGGGGGTTTAAGCTGTCCTGCTTCATGTTACTCGAGGACATTTAAATGTTATAGGAGATACCGCAACCATAACAGGAGAAGCAAGTGGTCCCTGACTGAAATCAACGCGGTTCTTGCTCCTTGAGACCCCCCTGCTCACATACACTATAATTAACATGTTTGAGAGTGGGTACTGCGCTTTCTGAATACCGTGGAATAACTCAAAACTGACAAACCATTTCAACGAAACATTCCAACCTATACGATTTACAGTAGCAGCAAACCTTCTCAATGCTAGTAGAATAGGCCCCTATATGTAGCAACCTCATCAGTTGGTTCTTTGGCAGGCTCTTTTTTGTTCATTTGGGATTAAAGCCCTTGATGTGCTAATCCCATGTTGTTGGATTTTTGCTTATTGAGTTAGACTATCTGTTCTCAGACCCTTCGATTTGTAGTTTACTGATACCCACGTTATAAATGCAGGTATGATGCTCATGCACAAAGCAAAATGTTTGAAATGTTTTCCATAAAATGTAATGTTATGAATATTTGTAATATGTTTCTCTTTCATATTGAAAACTGTTTGACAGTGCCCTGAGGTCACTTGCCTAATATAAGGAGATAATTGTATCCCAGAAATGATAGATTTCCTTTCCTAGTGAGAACCACTAGGTGGCGGTATTGCAAGCCCTTGCTGTTTCCTTGTAAAAATGTATTTGACATAATTTTTAATGTGCCGATATTTATTTATATTCATGTATTTATTTATTTATTTATTGCGGGGATGCTGTGTGTGAATTTCTTTTATTGTGGGTAGCGGGGGTGGGTGAAGGGGGTATTAGCCCCAACGGTGGTTGTTTAGGGCTTGCGGGGGGGTCGCGGGAGGGGTTAACCCCTTCATGACCGTAGCGGTATTAACTGCTACGGTCTTGAAGGGGTTAGGTGCACCTGCAACCCCCCCGCAAGTCCTAAACTCACACCAAGGGCCAAATACCCCCTTCACCCACCCCCGCTACCCACAATAAAGCGGGCACGGTGGGTTATCCCCTTCGTTGCCTTAGCGGTTAGCCGCTAAGGTAATGAAGCAGCATTTCTGTATTTTAATAATATTGTGCAGGAGCAGGGGGTCCCCTGAGCTTTGATTTGTGGCTCAGAGACCCCCTGCTCACTGTACAATGTTATTAAAATGACATTCATGCTGCTTCGTTACCATAGCAGATAGCCGCTATGGTAAGGAATGATTGTGTATATATATATGTGTGTTTTATTCATAGTGTAGATATGCAGAGGGTCTCCAGAGCTGAAGCGCGTTGGTTTCAGGGGCCCCCCTTCTCCCCGAGATACAGGCCCCTTTAGGGGGTCCCGGTATCCCTCTGCTTGGTTTACATGTCATGGTCATTTGATCGGGACCTTTAAATGCAGAGGGATACCGGCACCTCATAAAGGGGTCTATATCTCAGGAAGCAGGGGGGCCCCGGACCTGAAACCAATGCGGTTCTGCTCCGGAGACCCCCTGCACATGTACACTATGAATAAAAATGTATTTTAAATAATTTTTAATGTGCCGATGTTTGCGCAGAGAGAGCAGCGGATCTCTCTCTGCTGCAAACACATCTCGGCCCCGCCGGCCCATAGTATCATTGATGTGCATATACAGTACTGTATGTGTATGTTAGGGGTTATAGGGGTTGTTGTTATACAGTATATACTGTATATATACAGTATATACTGCATTACAATTCATGAATTTCTCCAAAAATTTGTAAAAGTCATAGTTTTCAATAAAATACTGATAAATTTGAGCAACTGTAGCCATCTTATCATCTGTTGCATTAATCGCGGCCCATATCAAATAAGCGTAACTTCTGTCGGGTTTTTGGTAAGCGGGCTGCACTTGAACACTCATGGCGGGCGGGTCTCTGTGGAATAGGAATACTGTAAGCGAAACTGGTCTTTGTCTTTCTTTAATATGAAAAGCCTAAATTAATACATTTGTGCAACTCTTCCTTCAGTCTCAAGGCCAAGGCCAAGTTACAATGGCACGCTATGGTACAGTATCTTTTTTAAACGAAACACCTGCAAGCCGACACATTACTGATTCGGCGCATTACAATTCATGAATTTATGCCATCTGGCGGACACACAAAGCATTGCAGCCTATTAAATCCTGAACCATTATTAATTAACACATCAACCGCGCGTCAGCCGGGCATGACCCGTGGCTGGGAAAGCAAACGGAACGCGGCATGCTCCGGGTGAACAGTGTCACATTCCAGGAACCAGCCAGGGACAAACCGGGTATTTGTTAGAATAAAGTCTGCCGCAGCAGTATAGGCATAGCTATTGGCACATCGTTTGCACCTTCGTACGCGAATCTTTTTATGGGACTTTGGGAATCACTTTTTATCTATGGTGATCAAAATTTGTTTAGGAATCACATCATCTTTTATAGACGCTATATAGATGATCTTATTCTCATTTGGGAGGGTGATGCATGTACTTTGGATACTTTTATCCAGACCCTAAATATTAACGATTATAATTTACACTTCACGTATGAACACAGTATCCATCACATTTGTTATCTAGACCTTATGATTTATATCGATATGGAAGGAGAGATACAGACCGATGTGTTTAGAAAGCCCAACTCAAGGAACACTTACCTGATGGCAAGCAGCAATCATGCCGCACCATTAAAGAGGGGAATCCCCAAGGGACAGCTAATGCGCCTAAAAAGGCTATGCTCTACTGAGGAAAATTTTGAAGTGCAGTCAAAAAAACTTATTGCCAGGTTCATGGAGAGGGGATACAAAGAAAAAGATCTCCTACAGTAGATACACTCTCTCTGGTGAGAACAATGAAGAGAGAGGATCTACTCTCCATGAATGTTGATAAAAGGGGTCAGTGGGAAAGAGAGGATTCTAAGCCACTACCACTTTTTATTACTCAACAAAGCAGACAATCCCATGATATCCGATCAATTGTTGAGAAACACTGGGACACATTAAAATTAGACATAGACCTGAAAACTATCACTGAGAACAGGCCCTAACTTGTATTGCGTAAAGCGAAATCTTTGGCGACATTTTTGTCACTTAGTCTTTTTTTGTCACAGGATACCGTGGGCATAAGAAATGTACCCGAAGGTTTTTTTAAATGCAGTCACTGCAATATCTGCCAATATGTAAATCCACTCAAAGAGATAGAATGTATAAAACTGAAGGGAATTAAAACAATACAGACATTCATTAATTGTAACACCAGTTATGTGGTGTACATGATTAAATGTGGGTGCAACATGATCTATATTGGGCGTACAAAAAGGTCTCTAAAGCTTAGAATCCAGGAGCATGTACGCCTAATAAAGAAGGACACACTGCATCCTGTCCCGAGACATTTTAATATGTGCTCTATGGGTGGACTTAAGGGGTTCTCTTTCTCAGGCCTGGAACACATACCAGCTGCCAGGAGGGGGGGAGACAGACTAAACCGGCTGAAAAAGCGAAAAATGTCGTGGATTTTCTGCATGAATAGCCTTTATCCGTTTGGGTTAAATGTAGACTGGGAATTCGCCCATTTTCTATAGAACATAGGATGACATAACTATTTGTTATATAATTATATTTGTGAATCAATGATAGACTAACTTTCTCACATCAAAAGAGAAATGCTATTTTAGTATTGTGTCTGTGTTAAACCCTATCTATTATGGGATATATGGGAATGAGTTTGATGAAGCATACTTCTTTATTTACATGTGATGAGGATGATATTTGTTACCTATTATAATTCAGTACCAAATGAGAGAGAATGAGGTAGACTTCAGACATAGTCATTATGCATATATACCCAATTATGGGGCCTATGCAGAGAGCAGTGGTGGAATTAATTGGAGATAGTAATAAATAGTACCTTTTTTGGCGTGATTTAATCTCCATATGCAGAAAGGTCATAAAACTGCATTTAAAATCATGTCTGCATATGGAGAGTTTCAACCGGCGATATGAGCGCTGTTGAAACTTGTTGTAAAAAAATCGCATTTTTTTTTTCCCCCACCGGCTGCCGAGCTCCAGCTTCTTGCCAACTTTTGTTGGCGGAGCTAAATGTTGAAAATCGCGCCATTCTGTTGGCGCGAACAGCCGCTAGATGGCGATCGCGCCTTTCTGAATACTGACGTTTTTAACACTGGAGAGATTTAGGTTATCGCCAGCCGCGCGGCGAGATTTTCAAATAAAAAATAAATAAATGGCGCTTGTTTCAAAACTCGCCATTACCTGCCTTTCTAAAGGCAGATTTTGCCAAAAAATTACGCTTTTCCCGATAGCGCTGCTCTCTGCATGAGGCCAAATGGCCTCTATTCCTTAATAGTATGACAACATATAGAGTAAGTGAGAATAGTCTTCTATATTATTTTTTTTCTCCAGTTTGCCTCTAGCTTTTCTTTTTCTTTTATTAGTTGATATGTATTTATCTTTAGTTATCAATAGCACATATAATATAGATGGTTAGATTTATTATTTTGGTACGAATACTATTTTTATTTTTAGTATATTTTGATACCTTTATAATGTTTTTTCTAATACGTCTATAGAATTTCTTTATAATATGATTTTATTTTATTTACTCATATGTTTTAAGTTTTTCAAATATATCCTTTTTAGGACATACAGTTTTTGTACTATTTGGTCTTTCTCTGACAGGGATATCATGGCGGTATCGCGCTAATCACTTACAGGGATAACATGGCGGTATCACGCAGTGTCGCGCTAATCACTTACAGGGATAACATGGCGGTATCGCGCAGTATCGTGCTAATCATTGACAGGGATGACATGGCGGTATCGTGCTAATCACCGATAGTTTATCCCCTTCATACCCATTTACCTTGTCTGGATGATGCTGCAGCAGGGATCCTGGTGGTGAGTCGTAATAGTGCTTTCAGAGTCAGAGTTTGGCAGAGTAATGTGCTTGGCTGTACATGGGTCAGGGTTAACCATGTGGGCTTAACCTTTATTGATGAGCCTGGTTAATTCCTTTACTGTCACATCAGGTTGTTCCCATTGGTGTCTAGGGGCCCACGGATGAATCCCATGGGTGTCTGGGGGCCCCCAGGTGGTTCCCACAGGTGTTTGGGGGTCCTTAGTTGGTCCCTGTGGGTGTCAGGGATCCTCGGGTGGTCCCTTTTGGTGTCCAGGGGTCCTCGGTGGTCCCCATGGATGTCCGGGGATCCTCGGGTGGTGCCTGCAGGTCAATCCTGTTGCAAAAAAATAAATATGTGTAACAGTTTGACCCCTACCCAATCTCATATGGGCCCCTATGTGAGGAATCTGCCCCCAGTTACATGTCATGTCGTGTGGTGCACCTGCTGGCTTACAGGACTCCTGAGTCTCCCGCTTGATGGTATTGGGGAATTCACTAGGACTGGCTCGTGAGGTAGTGCTGAGAACGTACTCACTTTTGGTACAGCGCCTCCATCTCTTCCAAGTCCCCATGATAGCAGGGAGGAGTCTCTGTAAGAGAACCCCTGGGTGCAACTTCTCCCTGAATGACTCCAGGCTCAGGCGAGAAGTTCTTTCAATCAAGGCATTGATCTTTATTAACATCTTCATTGCAGACTGCCCATCATAGCGGCCGGTACTTAGCCGCACATGTTGAAGTTGCCCACCTCAAGGAAGTCCCTCCCTGACTCTATAATAGAGAAAGGAGAATCTCTGCCACCTCTCCCCTAAGGGAGGGCCTTAAGCTGTGCCAGAGACCTGCATAGTGCTGGATCAGAGTGTCACACTATGCAACCACTTGATAGACTTGATCTTGAACTCCACTGAACAGAGCACTCAGTGAACACTTGATTCAACTGCTAAATTCAGGAAGTGATGCGTAATATATAGCTCCAGAAGGCCCACCCCTGTGTCACTGTCAGTGGACACAGAGCATTCTGTCACTTCCTTTGCTACACACTACACCTCACAGGGGGTTGAGGGCAAACCTCATGATTACTTCTGGCAAACCTGCCCATTTAACAGGGATTAATGCACAGAAGGAGAGAGGCATGTAACCCTAAAATTACACAAGGCTACACGTGCATACATTTAAAAAAAAGTGCACCTCCCTCCCACCCCATCCCCCCCAAAACATACAGTACAGTAATGGGCAAAATAACTATTATCCCCATATGGATAATAGCTCATTTGCCCATTATTAAATCAAACATTTGGCTGCCAGCATAAATTAAGTAAATAAACCTTTCGATTTACCCCTGCCATTATGAAGGGCATCCACGTCAGCATACTTCAGGGCCGTGTCCTACGTTGACAGAAATAATACAGGTATACCCCGGTTTAAGTACACTCACTTTAAGTACACTCGCGAGTAAGTACATCTCGCTCAATAGGCAAATGGCGGCTCACGCATGCGTCAGTCAGCACGTCCTGAACAGCAATACCGGCTCCCTACCTGTACCGAAGCTGTGTGCAAGCGGGGAAACTATAGAGCCTGTTACAAATGACTTATTTACATCAGTTATGCACATATATGACGATTGCAGTACAGTACATGCATCGATAAGTGGGGAAAAGGTAGTGCTTCACTTTAAGTACATTTTCACTTTACATACATGCTCCGGTCCCATTGCGTACGTTAATGTGGGGTATGCCTGTACATGACATAAAACAATCTAATGGCCCCTTACCCCTTAATCACGTTAGAGGTTAATAACCACTATAGTAATTAAGGGGTTAACCCACCCATCCCCGCTACCCACACTGGAGTCCTAACCACTCACCCCGGGCCCACTACATGCACCCTGTATTCATTGATTGGCATAGTGGTACTTCATACCTATATAATATGGGCATGATAAGGCACTATAGCACTCAATGGTCACCCTAATTAAAAAGCATGAATTCCAAAAAAACAAACAATAATCAAACATGTACACAAGCACATTAACACCACAATTCAAGAAATATAAACACTAGCCAACAAATGAAATAAATAAAAGCAGTAACCAAAAAACAATTAATTAATTTTATCCAGTAGCCAGCAAATCAATTAATTAAGAAAACCACTATGCAACACATCAATTGAAAGCAGGAGCCAACACACAAAATATTTAATTATAAACACTAAACTATCGGAAACAATAATAAAACCAAGCCATGAAAATGACAAACAATTTTCAGTATTCCAAACAATAAACTGAAATAAAAAAAATAACACTCAATAGAAAGCAAGAATTTGCCCAAAAATACATTGGCTATCACTGTATTAATGTTTACCTTAAACGGACACAGATTAATACATTAAAAGAAAGAAATTCAATAAAAAACCTGAAAAAAGACAATTACTGTACATACATTCAAAATTTGTCTTACAGTACCTTTAGAAGTCTTCACCCTCAGAATTCCGGCGTATCAGGAAGCTCTCAATCAAAGACATCGTCCGCCGCCATCCTCGGTGAAAATGAGCATCATGTTAAAAAAAAATCTTCTTTTTTCCATCTTCTTTAATTGTTTTCTGCCATCTTGAATCTTCTTTCGTTGTAATCCATTCCCCATGTTAAATTCAAAACGGATGTTGACTTATCGGCATATAAAGCTAAAATGAGACGAAACAGGCCTTACATAAGGCCTGTGACGTCACATTTTAGGGTCAGATGGTACAGGTCCAATCCGATTGGACATTGTATCATGTTACAGGCTTTTATAATTTATTTTTATTTTTTTATGACGACGAGTCAACATACGTTTTGGATTTAACATGGGGTACATTAGATTACAAAGAAAGAAGATGGAAGAAAAGAAGTAAATAAGAAAAGAAGATGGAAGAAAGAATATTTTTTTAACTGATGCTGATCATCATGGAGATGACGACGGGTGATGTCGCGGGTTGAGAGCTTCCTGATACAACTGGATTCGGAGGGCGAAGAATTCTAAATGTAAGATCAATCTTGAATTTATGTAATTTTATTTTTTCAGATTTTTTTTATTTTCTTTTTTTCTTTTTATGTTTTTGATTGCCCATTGACTGCTAATGTATGGATTGGTGCCTCTTTAGAGTACAGATAAATACAGTAACACACAATGCATTTTTTTTGGCAAATGTTTGTTTTGAATTGATTGTTATTTTTTCTATTTCTGTTTATTGTATGACCCGTTTTACAAGAGATATATAGGTATTGCACTGTGTATTTTTGTCACATTGGAAGTAGCTTTGGGCAATTTGTTTTTTTTGCTGTATACATTTAGCCATGCTCACTAGCATTCCTTTTGACACTTATATGCATATATATATATATATATATATATATATATATATATATATATGATGTGGTAATGGTTGGGGTTTCTCAGAGCTTGTTGGGAATCTGTGTATTTTGTTAACTGTGTGCAGCTGGTCACAGTTGCTTATGGAGGGTAGTGCCCCCCCCCCAAAAAAATTTTGGCTTTCCCCACCCCACTTTCCAAGTTGGCAGGTCAGTTTCATTTTGCCAGGTTACGACAGATCCAGTGTAGATCATTCTTCCTGTAATTATACAGGTAAAAAGAATTTTAACTCAGGTGAGTGATATGACCTGCTTTGTCATGCCTTGTATGTGGCAGCAGGCTTAATATGCTATGGCCAAAGGGTTAAACTATATGACCCTTTTTACAAGAGATATATAGGTATTGCACTGTGTATTTTTGTCACATTGGAAGTAGCTTTGGGCATTTTTGTTTTTTTGCTGTATACATTTAGCCAGAATTTAAGCCATGCCCACTACTCACTCCTTTCTTGACATATATATATATATATAATATATATATATATATTAATATATATATATATATATATATTATATATTGTGGCAATGGTTGTGGTTTCTCATAACTTGTTCGGAATGTGTGTACTCTGTGTATTTTTTTATTTGACTAATTGTTATGTATTTGTAGGTCTTGTTTTATACATTTTAGGATTGATTAGGGGTTACATTTCTTTAATTGTTCTGTTGGCTAGGTGTTTATTTAATGGTATTATTGTTGTATTTTGGGATTACATTAATTTCATAATTTTTTTTGGTGTTAGATTAATTGTATTGATGTGTTGGCTAGGCTTTTTAGTTATTTTCTTCTTCTGGTATTTAGGTGCTTGTGTATTTATTTTATTTTTGAGTCTTTTCGGTGAGATGTTTTTTTTCTTGTTGCCCATTAACTGCCATAGTGGCTTATTTTAGTTTTTATGAGATTGTATACATGTCAATAAAGTTGTACATGTTTGTATTATATAAAAACAGATAGAGTAGTATTATTATGTGTTAGCACCTATCAACCAATAACAACGCAATAAATTGACCAATAGCATTCTAGCAATTCCCACTTCATCCAATCACAATGAAGTATAGCATATTTATTTAGACCAGAGAGGCGCCGTAGATTATACTCCTGATGAAGCTTTTGTAAAGCGAAACGCGTAAAGTGACACATCAGTAGGCTACGCAAGCCCCTGCACACTATCCAGCATCTGCCCAGCATCTCCCGTCTCCACGGCTCCCGATTCTAAGTTCAGCATCCGGAAGTGACGTCGACGATCGCGGATGAGAGACGGATGTGACGTGACGGCGTGCGAGCGGCAAGAAAGAGCAGAGGGTCAAAGCCACCTTAATTTTTATGTGCCTTATCCTTATTGCACAAATGTAAGTGCGATATTTATCTGCTAATATATTATATTTAAAGAACTCACAGTATTGTACTAAGTGTGATTTTTATCTCTTACCGAGGGACACCACACAGACTATCTGAGAGGATAATTTCATACTGCTGTCATTTCACTGGGAGAATGTGAGTTTTCATTCTGCTACTTAAGAGTCAAATTGGTTAAGAACTACTGCACTATATATATCTCTATTCTTACATATGGTGACATCTGCGCTCCCACAACCCCATGGATACTTGCAAAAAAGAGAACTGGACCATCTCTTCAGAGGGTTGTAGCTGAATTTATCACTACATTTATTATTAAACACATTGTACACATTTTTATTTTAATCACTATTTAGTTTATATCAATTATTTATTTAATTATTATCACTTTTAAGAGGAGCGCCTTAATCACAATTTTTTTGTAATTACAGTTATTGGGTGCCGGTATCCCCATACAATGTTAAATGTCTGCTTCATGTGACTAGGACATTTAAATGTATAGGAGATACCGGCACAAAACAGGGAGGCAAAGTGGTCCTGGACCTGAAATCAACGCGGGTTTTGCTCCTTGAGACCCCTGCTCACATACATAGAATTAACATGTTTGAGAGGGGGTACTGAGCTTTCTGAATACCGTGATATAACTCAACTGAAAAACCATTCAGCGAAAACATTCCAAACCTAGCGATGACAGTAGCAGCAAACTTATCAAGGCTAGTAGATAGGCCCCTATATGTATCAACCTCATCAGTGTTGGTTCTTTGGCAGGCTCTTTTTTGTCATTGGGATGAAAGCTTGAGGCTAATAACATGTTGTGTATTTTTGCTTATTGAGTATAGATATCTGTTCTCAGACCCTTGTCGATTTGTATTTTAATGATACCAACGTTAGTAATGCTGAGGTATGGTGTGCATAATGCAAAGCAAAATGTTTGAAATGTTTCCATAAATGTAATGTTATGAAATTTGTAATAATTTTCTCTTGTCAGTATGGAAAACTGTTTGAAGTGCCTGAGGATCACTGGCCAATATAAGGAGAGTATTGATCCCAAGAGATAGATTTCCTTTCCTATGAGGAACCACTAGGTGGCTGGGTATTGCAGCCCTTGCTGTTTCTTTTCTGCTGGTCACTGTGCAGTGCTGGTGATCTTTATCAAGCACAAGGACCACTCCAGTTGTAAGAGCCAATAACCAGAACCTCAGCTACATCCTTCTTATCTCTCTTGCGCTGTGTTTTCTCGTTCTCTGCTTTCATCGGTCGTTCTCTGAAGTGACCTGCCTGCTACGGCAAGTGGAGTTTTGGGATTATTTTTACTGTTGCTGTGTCTTGTGTTCTGTCAAAAACCATCACTTCGTCATCGCCTTTAATGCTATGAAAACCTGACAGCAAATTGAGGAGGTGGGTTGGAACCAGAGATACAGCTATCTAGTCCTCCTCTGTCACTGGGTGAGGTTGTGATTTGCATTGTGTGGGCTAATCCACTCTCCTCCATTTCAAGACATGACACCAATCAGAAGTTGGCAAGATGATATTACAGTGTAATGAAGGCTCGGTCACTATATTCTATTTCCCCTCAGTTATATGGGACTTTGGCTTTCTTCAAGCTTTATTGTTGCATTCCTAGCAGGAAACTTACCAGACACTTTCAATGAGTCAGTATGTCACATTCAGCATGCTGGTGTTTGCAGTGTTGGGTCTCCTATCCCAGCATATCTGAGCACCAAAGGCAAATACATGGTGGCTGTGGAGGTATTTGCCATCCTGGCCTCCGTGCAGGACTTCTGTGCTGTATCTTCATTCCCAAGTGCTATATATCCTAATGAGAACTGAGCTGAACACTAAAGCCCATTTAATATAAAAATGTAAAAATTATGGTGTCTTTTCTTATATACATCTAATATACTCCAAAGAAAGTTATGACCTAAAGGAACCAAAATATACTTAATACTCAAGTAAAACAATGTTGATCTATTAATTCAGAGTTAGTATATGTACTTTAATTTGCATTAGAGGGAACTTAATAAGAAATTTAAAACTCTGTACTAATGTTAGAATTGTCCAAATGAACACTCTGTTATTAACACGTTTAGTGCCAGGGGTGTTTGCCACCTGCGTGGTGACAAAACTATTCAGCATCGTTGTTAAGCTTTTCATTGGTATCGCTCTTGGGTGGATTTCATATCATGTGACCAAGATATGCTGTCATAAATATGGGGGTGAAGGGGCTGTTACTTAATTTTCATAATATTTTCCGGATATTATTGCCTTATATCCCTTGATATTGGATACTACTGTAGGTATGTAGAGATTTACTATTCCAACCAACACCGAAAGACAAAATTAGCAGTCGTGTCACCTGGAATATTAGGTCTGAATCGCAAAAAGATAATTTGATTGTTTTTAATAATTGATACAAATTATGATTGTGATGTGATTGTGATGTGGATGACTAAGATAATTATTATATAGTAGTAACATAAAACATATGGCAAGTCTACTGATGTTTGAAATGAATTACATACAAAAATAGAATGAACGAGCACTCACCTGTCTAACACAATTCAGCTAGATGTGTATGATGGCTGCATCCACACAGCAAGATACATTAACTGTACAAAAATCAAACTGGATCAGCACTCAAAAATAATATTAAGGACATACGTACATTTTGCATTTGGTCTCACCAAGTTTTTTCTTTCATGTATAAAAAAAAGCAGCGCAATACAGAAATGAAACGGATACACTTGGATAGGAAATGTTAGCAGACACACACTGTTATAACGGTTGTTGCGCAATAGAGCAACGTTTCAAGGCCTACTGGCCCCTTCATCAGGCTTAAT
>WSYH01011529.1:0-20709 GCA_036426205.1 Ascaphus truei | reverse complement strand
CTTACAACAGAATGACCCTGACCATGTGCATTAGGCCAGCGGTGTGCAAACTGGGGGGCGAAAGATTATTTAGGGGGGGTGCGGGCTGCGTGCGGAGAAACCGGGGGGCGGGCAGAGCTGTGCACGGGCGGCCAGAAGCTCCGTGCTGAGGCTGCTTCTCTGCTCTGTGTCTTGCAGAGGGGGCGGGGCTTCTCTCTGCACACAGACAAGCCCTCCTTCTCTTGCTGTCTGTTTCCCGCCCCAGTTTCCAGCAGCATGGGGGATCGGAGCATGCCCCCCACCCCAGGTGAAAGTGTGTGACTTATGATTATGTGTGTGTTGTGTCGGTTGTGATTGAGTGTGTGTTGTGTGAGTTGGTTGTGATTGTGTGAGTTGGTTGTGATTGTGTGAGTTGGTTGTGATTGTGTGTGTTGGTTGTGATTGTGTGTGTTGGTTGTATGTGTCGGTTGTGATTGAGTATGTGTCGGTTGTGATTGAGTATGTGCGTGTGTTGTGATTGAATGCAGTGGTGCGCAAACTGGGGGGGCAAGGTGGCGCAAGATTTAGGGGGGTGCAAGCAGCATGCGGCGAAACCTGGGTGTGTGGACCGGCAGATGCTGTGCGCCGGAGGGGAAAAAAGCTGTGCGACAGGCGGCCAAGAAGATGTGCGCGGGTGGGCAGCCGAAGATGTGCAGGTGACCTAACAGGATAGTGCAGGCGGCGGCCACGTGATGGTGTGTGTGTGTGTGCGCGCGTGTGTGCATGTGTGCGTGTGTGCGTGCGCGGGGGCTTCGGAGGTCCGTGGAGGTAGCACGCCCGAGCGCTGTGATGTCAAACGCCCCTCCTTCCGGTGTCTGCCCTGCAATAGCGTGGTTGTCCTGCTCTCTTCTGCTGGCTACCTGCTTCGCTGCGATCCTCTGCAAGTGAAAGGGTCGGCTGCCACTATATCAATCATACTATGAATGTACAGAAATAATGTAAAAAAACCAGTGAAAACACAACATTGAAAACGCAAAAAAAAAATAATACTGTAGGGAGGAGTTTGGATGACACTGGGCATAGCAAGCCAAAGAGCGGGAGGGGGGTGGGGGGGAAGGCGTGGGGGGGAGGTGAGGGAAGGGAGGTAGCAAAGAGGTGGATGAATGCCCCCCCAAAAGTATTGCCTTTGTGCACGTATGCTCTCCCAAGCTTGGCGCTTGGGGAGACAAACAAAATGGACTTTGAAGCGTGCTCAGCAGCAGTCAGTGCACACACCACGCACGCGACGCACGCACACACCGCACACAAAAATAGCCCCCCCCCCACTCGTGATTGCAAAATTACGCAGGACACCCTGTGCTCATGCTTGGAGAGTTGGTGATGTCACCGCTCTCAGCGGCAGCGTGGACACAGCCATTTTGAAAGCACGAGCTGTTGAAATATGTAAGTATTTAGACATATTTGTATTTACATTGTATACTGTTTAATAAAGGTTTTTTTTCCATGTTATTTTGATTACATCAGGCAGAGGGGGCCCGAGAAATGTTATGGATGAAAAGGGGGGCTCGGCATAAAAAGTTTGCTCAGCCCTGCATTAGGCTACGCTTATAGTGCCGGCGACGGTCGTGCTACGGTCTCTGGAAAATCAAATAGAGATGATTTCCAGCGATCGCGACCAAGCCGTCGATCCGCACGGACTATAAGCGCACGCGACGGCTGCACTGCATTTGTTTTGCCGCGACGTTGCTGTCGCCGCCACTATAAGCGCAGCCTTACTGATCGAAAAAGTACCATCATAGTAGTTGTAGCAGATGTTTATACTTAAATATTGCTATTTGTGAACGTAATAGAATGAATGTGGAGAGACTGCAACTATTGCAGACCCAAATCAACGGTTTTGATTATGAACTACCATAAAACTTGTTTTTAAATTTTTTAAGTCATTTGCTGACTTTAATGAGTAATATTCTTTTAAAGCTTACAAGAGCAGTAATAGTCAATATGGAGTTTCAGTAACAGATTAACTTTACATAAGCGGGTCTTTACAGGTCTCTTACAGGCACTTTAGGGTCAAAGCACAGAACAGTTTAGGGCTGTTCTGTAGTGTGCGGTCGTGCGAGCGCGCCTTTGCGAACGCGTGTGCACGTTCCACGCGCATTTTGTGTGTATGCTGAGCTGTGAGAAGGTAGTGTGTGTGTGCGCGCGCGCTTGTATATATGCATATATATTCGCGCGCACGTGTATATATGCGTGTGTGTGTGTGTGTGTGAATATATATACACACAGTGTTCGATAATCATATACATTTACACGCCCGGGGCGGGTGGATTTAACCTCCGAACGAGTAAATATTGGCCCAAGCAGCACACGTGTTTGTTTTTTTAAATTTTCCCTGCTCGCGCTGGCTGAAAAAAAAAAAAAAAACTCCCCCTACCTGACAGCCGATTGGCGCGCGCTCCCAGGCTTTGTGGGCGCGCTGCCAGGCTCAATATGAGCCCGCCCCTAACGAGCAGCCATTCTTTTCCATGGAGGACATAGTAAGTATTATCTGTGCCTTCCCCCACCTCCCTCCCCGGCGCTCCTGCTGCCCGCAGTTATGGAGATGGTAGCGGGGGTGCCCCTCATGTCCCCGCTTCCCCCCGGTCCCGTGTCAGAGAGCGCAGCGGATGATGGGAGCGGGGATGTCCCCTCATGTCCCTGCTTCCCCCCCCCCTCCGAGCTTCTCCCCGGTCCCGCGTCAGAGCGCGGCGGGTAATGGGAGCGGGGATGTCCCCTCATGTCCCTGCTTCCCCTCCCGCTTCCCCCCGGTCCCGCGTCAGAGAGCGCGGCGGGTGATGGGAGAGGGGATGTCCCCTCAGGTCCCCGCGGAGCAGGAGATGGGGGGGTGGGGGTGTAAATGGGGGGAGCGTGGTGGTGCTGGTCGCGGCCTTTCCAAAAGGTGTGTGTAGAGAGAGAGAGAGTGTGTGTGTGTATATGGGAAAGTGTGTGTGTATATGGGAGTGTGTGTGTGTATGTGTATATATGTGTGTGTGTGCATGTGTATATATATATTCTAATCTATATTATATATATGATAATATATATATATATAGTATATATATATTAATCATATATATATATATATTATACACTATACTCCACTACCAATATATAGTACACACACTACACATACATGTGCAGACACACAATAGTTTCAAGACCCGGTAGCGGCGCAAAATTTTCTTTTCCCCGTCTTTCCCCGCTGTCGGCCCGATTGCAAGCTTCACAGCCCTGCGCCAACGCATGCAGCCTATATTGGCCTGAGGTTTTATTCAGACCCTTATATACAGGCCCGCGCGCGCACAGCAGTGAGCGTTCATCCGGCCGACCGCGGGAGAAGACGGGAAAAAACTATTCCTGCGCCGCAGCAGGCGCTGAAACAATGTGTGTATGTGTGGGTATGCGCATGCGGCCACATAATAACAGATCCCTATAAATCATTACTTTTGATAGCTGTGAACAACATATGATTTCTCGACCGGCACTGCTTCCAAAACCGCTTTAAAACTGGTTCAGACAATCGAACAAGTATTTTATCTTTCCAAACAATCCCAGGGAGCATAAAGGGGAAAGAAACTACGAAATTAAGTGCAGACAAGTTTCTACTAAAGTAGTAATGATAATGTGTCGTGGTCGTATAAATGTCATTAACTCACAAGATGTATGAGTTAATCAGGTCAAATTGGCAAATTGGGTTCTCACCATCTGTTATCTAGACCTCCCCTTGTATAGAGATCCGTCAGCAAGGAAATGATGTATATAAGATAGAGATAGAACTACATAGTGCGATCAAAAGGTACAACTTTATAATTTACAAAACGGTCAATAAAATATTTTTCTCCATTTGTGAGATACATGCATGATTTTTACTGGCACTATTGTAAGTGCGCATTTTATTGACCCTGTTTTTAAATTATAAAGTTGTACCTTTTTGGATCGCACCATGTAGTTTCTCTCTCTATATATATACATCATCCTGCTGACTGTAATCTCTAACAAGGGGTGTCCCCAGATCACAGATGGGTGGCAACACCAATAATTGACCAAAGTTGCCCTGATTAACATCACAATCTTGTGGTGAGAATACAGTTTATACGACCAAGACCTTATCATTCCACTTACTCGAAACGTCTGCACTTAAATTTGTATTTCTTTCCCCTTATGCTCCCCCTGGATGTTTGAGAAAAATACTTGAATCTTTGGAACCCGTGAAACAGGTCCCACCAGTGAGGTTTGAGCTGGGTGGTTGGACTTTAATCATCATACATCACTTTTCATAGATTTATTCACAATTGTTATTATTTATAGTTGTTTGCGCCTTATATCACTTATTTCACAATAGAAATGGAACAATGCATAATCAAATGCAAGAGCTTTAAACATTACAGCAGTGATTCTCAGCCTGGGAGTCAGGACACCCTGACCTGTACCAATCATTTTTACTAAACAAGACACAATGTAGGTGTTTCCTAAAGTTAAAAAAAACCTTTAAAGCAACAGTCTGCATTGATTGCCATTTTCTTTACATACATATACATACACTAATCAGGGGGATCCTGATAAAAAAAAAAAAAAAAAGAGAGAAGGACACACCGCTGTCTTTATTGTCATCAGTTACCTGGTTACTGTATGCCTATCTATACTTCATCTATGGGACAAGCATCTGCCTTCTTTGGGAAACATGAGTGCAAACTACAATACCATTGAGACAGACAGACATATATATATATATATATATATATATATATATATGTTACCAGTGTTTTAGATTAGACAGCCCTGGGGACACTGTGGATCCTTTGTACATGTTTTGTGTGTTTAATACATTTTGATACTTTTGTACGCTAGAGTGCTATTTTGGGATCTTTTCTTTCTTTGTTTCTGTTTTCACATATTCATTATCCCTAGCACCGCCAGTAGTGTTGATTTTGTACACTTTACTTTACTGGTTTTAGCACTTTTCATTCATGGTCTGTTGTAGGCTTTTTTTTGTGTTTCATAAATATATACCTGTGCCCTAATTTTGTCAAATTAAAAAAAAGATAATTTATATGCTATGTTATCTTCTTAATTGACGAATCAAGACATGGGGAAATAATTGGCTGTTTATTTACAACAAGTTAGTCGATTTCGTTATAAAGATGAGCAAAGCGCTATGTCCATGGCCACTTTTAAAAGCCCGGGCTATTCTATTTGTTACATTTGTACAGCTTTGGATAGCCAACCTTCTCATACAAATTGCTACACGACATGTCTATGTTCACTTGTTCACACCAAGTAGGTGTCATTTATTGGAAGGTGTGCTGGTAATACAGCACTTTGATACAGAAGCCCAATGTTGTAACAGATATTCACATGAATGGGAGCTATGTTTCAAATGACAGAGCAGAACACGTATACATCAATGTTAAAAAAAAAAAAAAAAAAAGCCAAAAATATATATAAGGTTATTCTTACCTCATAGGCCACCTTCAGAGCCTGGTCATAAAAGTTTGTTTCAAGTAGCCCAAAAGAGTACATGCCCTTGACGTAACTAGGCAAATAAAATCAGAGATCAGTGGCCTCATCAGACATCAGGTTGTCCCGCGCCAAGCCTGCCCCCCCCCCCACCCCTCCCACTAGGAGGGCAGGATCTACAGGGAGTCAGTGCACGGGATGGGCCCATGGCCGACTTGACAGGAAGGGAATCCCTTGATCCAGACACAGATGTAAGCCTCCACATGGTAGCCCCCCCCCCCCCCCCCCAACACCCTTAAAGACTCTGGTTTGCCAGACTCAGGACTGGAAGCGCCAGTGAAAGTTTTGACCTTGTTTGTACCGTGTTCAATAAACCCCTTTTTATATCATTTAGACTTTCTTTGTACCGCCTGCCCATCTCACAGAGCATGGTCTGGCCAGTGACTGCGCCCATCGATCCCCAAGGCTGCGATTATACAGAGGAACTGTATAATGTGCGCACGCATCTGTGACGTCACATTTGCGACGTCGCAGAGCAACAGGTGCACAAGCAAATTCTTCTGCGCGCACAACTGCAGGGGAGACAAGGCTGACATCTGTTATTTGATTGGACGGCTGCGTCACGTGATGCGGCCGTTGCCGCCAGAAAACAAATTTGTAAAACACTTCAACTGTCTCCCGCATTGCAGTAGCAAACGACGCGACAGTCGCCGTGGGTATAATCACTTTGCGGGGATACATACTTTTTGTTTTGGCGTTGCTCGGCATCCAACCGGGCGACGTCGCTCGCGGTTTTTGGTATCATCACAGCCTTAGGCTGCGGCCACGCTGCCGCTGAGCGCGCTCATGCTCGAGATCGGTGACGTCATCAACTCTCCAAGCATGAGCGCAGTCTGCCCTGCATAATTTTGCAAGCGCGAGCGGGGGCGTGGATCGGAGCTATTTCTGTGTGTGTGTGTGTGTGTGTGTGTGGCTGTGTTCTGTGTGCATTAACTGCTGCTAAGTGTGCTTTTCATTGTCTCCCCAAGCGCCGAGCTTGGTAGAGCATACGTGCCCGTGCACGAGCGCACAGCGTGAGCGTGAGCGTGCAGATATACATTTACTTAAGTAAAACGCGCCAAGCACGCTCAGCGTAGACGCAGCCTTAGAGGCTACCTGGTACCTAGTCTGACCAGTGACCCCACCTAGCGTTCCTCGCCAAGGCTACACCAGCGTTTGTAAGACAAGCTCCTCTCTTTCCTCAACTTTCATTCTCCCAGGACTTCCACAGGTGACAGCCAATGAGGCTGGTGGGGCGGGACTTCAGCAGAGAAAGCCAATGGCACAGGTGGGGCGGGACTTCAGCACTGAGCCAATGATGCATTTGGGGCGGGGCTTCATGATGAGGACCAAAATTCCTCAGAACAATATAATATAGATTCTCGTATGTAATAATAAATACATATCAAGCACCCTGAAGGCCTGTTCATGGAATTTAACACAGCTTTACTATACGGAAAAATGACCCGACTCATTAATGTTAATTAACACATATTGAAGTGTTATATTTATAAGAGTTTTCAGATATACTGTAATCCCCTGCTAATGAAATAAGGAGTTTGCAACACTATTTGCCCTTTTCAATCAAACATATTACAAGGGCAGCGTACCAGATTTAAAATGTTATGTAGTTGAGACCTCCAATTAATATTATTACTGGCGTAGATTTATTAAAAAAAAAAAAAAATCGCCAACATATTTTGCAGCGCTGTACAATAGGAAACAGAGTGACATAAATGACATAAACAGGATGACATACCAAAGAAAGAACGAGAGCCACCAGATTAAAAATAAATAAAAAAGAAGAAGAAAACGGGGACCCAGCTGCTGAGCGTTTACAGTCATTTTCATGTAAAAGTCAAAGCTGTAAAGAGGGTCAAACTTACATTTCTTTTAGTAGAAGCACTATAACAGTGGTGGCCAATCCCAGTCCTCAAGGGCCACCAACAGGTCAGGTTTTCAGGATATTCCTACTTCAGCACAGGCTTCGACTGAGCCTCCTGTGCTGAAGCAGGGATATCCTGAAAACCTGACCTGTTGGTGGCCCTTGAGGAGTGGAGTTGGCCGCCCCTGCACTTTTGCATAAAATGTGTTTGTTATGGGCTCTCGCGTAGTATGTTTTGCACTATGTACATTTTAGGTACACATTCAGTTTACATAAGTTAACAAGAAATATGTTCCTGTAGCTGCGTCAGCCCAGTTGAAATTGTCCGAAAATGAACGAGTCCTGCAATAGTAGGTGATACTTCTTTGTATTTGGCCTTAGAACTCATTGTAAAGGAAGAGAGCATTGCTCTCCAATCTGCCCTCCAAAATATATGATGTTATTGCATATAAAAACATAATCACCGGCCATTGAAGTATTCATTAATTTACAGACGGTAACAAAAACACCGGGCAGATTAACAGTTTGAAGGTAAAACAATAAACCGGCAAATTGCACAAACAGGAGACTTGTTAGGAAGCACACACACTTTGAGCCGTACAAATGTATGCATGCAGCCCGCAACGCTACGCGAAGGCGTTTGTCACGCTTTTACATACCTACTAAAAGGAATCTTAGGAGTCCAGTAAGGAAGGACACGGGCGACGGAATCTCTCATCTGCGTGTGGTATCCAAGGTAAAAATACGTATCTTGGGAAAATTTCAGAGCCAGCACATCTGTGGGGTGGTTCTGTAAGATTTGCTCCCACAGATCACATGCTTTAGGGAGACGCCTACAAATAAAATATATTCTGGGGTCGGTCTCCAGATTTGAGCAGTTCCAATAATATTTCCATGCGCTCCTCCGAACAGAGAGCTAGATAAACAGTGTCTAAACTTAAAAATGACCCAGGAAATATCCTACGGCTGGGGAAAGGTCAGCATTTCTGGTTGTTGTTATTCACAGGGGCCTACTCCACTCCTATATTGCAGTAGGTGTTGGGTAACTGCATCCAGTCCGTTTAAAGCTGCAGTTCATGCAATATCCTGAATGTGTGTTTTTTTTTAATAAGTCAGTTCTGTAGTAAGAAAAAATACTTTTAGCATTTTCTGTTTAAAAAAAAAAAAACAACTTTGAAAGACCAATTTTCTTGTATTCTATTTTAACAAGCATGCTTGTTCCTATAGCAACGATTTATATTCCCCATATTTAAAGATGTCGCCAAACTTTGACAATCAATAGACGGAGAACGAATTGACCGGCAGCTATGCAGTTTTTTTTTTAGGTAAGTAGAGATTGCACAACTGAAACTATTGAAGTAAAAAACAAAAATAAAAAATAAAAAAAAATAAACACGGGAGCCTGGACTGCAGCTTTAAAATGGATTCTAGCGTTTTGATTTTTGTTTTTTTTACAGTTCCACAATATTCTAAATGTACAAATGTATTCAAAATTACATTTTATACACTGCCATATTCCACAAGCACTCTCTCACAGTTGAAGTATTTATTTCCTTGCTCCATACTGAAATATACAGGTAAATTATATATCATGTGATTAACTCCTCACTGAGGCATAGACGGGTACCTGAACATATATTTATATAGCAATTCTCTTTGAATAGACTCAAAGCGCTTAACAATTACAATATAGCCTGCGCTGGACTTCGCTGTACATACAATTTTACAGGTACATGTAGATCATACAATATTAATGTCGACTACATTCAGTGTAGATTTATTAAATAATCACTCAAAATAAATGTGGAACATTGTGTTCAATGGTTACAGAAATTACCCTTTAGCGAATGTTTCCACTGCATCTACATGTAACTGCTCGCGTTCGGTTAAAGGTTGAGATTTGGAAAGATTAGCCATCTTCTTCACTGCACTGTCCAGCTCCTTATCGGTCAACGGTGAACGTCCAGTTCCAATCAGCTCCAAACCATTTGAGAGCACATGGCCCATTACTGAATATGGCATTCAACATAAATACTTCCAATGTTATAAGAGCACAAGGATACAATGAATAGGTCTTGGTGAAAATCACGTAGGCATTATTAGTTTAGTAAAATGAATACACAACAGATTAAGAAAATTACATTTAAAAAGCGATCATGAATGCATCCAGATAATGTGGATAAGTTTTGGTGATATCACAATGTATTGTATTATATCGCAACATATGCCATTTTACTTGAACTGTATATCAGAAAATATCATGACATATTTGCCAACAGAGCAGTTCGTGACTGTATAATAAATGTGCGTGTATAATGGAACAGCTATTTTCTCTTATAATCCTTAACGATTTACAAGCTGGCTGTCTTTTTGTAATACAGGCAGTGATTCTTAACACGTAAAAAGTACCATTTTATCTTGGTTTGCTAGCACTTTCTTTCTCCATCTGTTTTTTAAAAGGATCAATCCATGCAATATGCTACATGTTTTTTTTTTAAATTTATTTTTAAAATAAATCAGTTCTGTAGTATCAGATAATATATTTTCATATTAAACTCTTAATGCCATTTCTAATGCGTTTTACTATACTGATCATTCTTTGATTTCTATAGCAGGTTTTAGCACACTTCCCCAGCAGTGCAAGATATGTGTAACAATTTCCTGTTTGTGATAATTTGTTGCCAAAATTCTCAGCAGTTTGAGCTGCAATCTGTAATAATAGACAATGTTACCTTGGCTACATTGTAGCTGTAAAGTTACAGAGACTGAAGGATTGATTTAAACTGAAAGGCAGCCATTTAGAGAACACTGAGAAGCAGGATCTTTGCTGATCGATCACTGGAGAATTAATCAATCTGCAACTTAGGTAATTAGTTTTCAATAAAGGTAAATCCAAGGTTGCATATATTTTTTTAATAAGTGACGCTTGACTGCCTCTTTAATATGTGGCAAAGTTGATTCGGATCACATTTACATGCACAAGTAATCACGCCACCTGATGGTCAAGCATACTTTGTACCTACCAAAGTTTGGGTCTGCTGTGTTTAACCTAGATAGACATCCCTCTACTCCTCCCATAGCCTTGTCATTTGTCCAGGTAGTATACTGATAACATAAACATTATATTTTAGAGCAGACATACTTATATATACATAAATAATGTATTACAATGTATTACAATGTTAGCTACTGTAGTTGCCAATATTAATATTAAACCATACAAATCTGTGGCAGTCGCGCATTACCAGTTCTGACATATTTCATGGCACCTACTTACTACGGGTACATGGGGCAATAACTACAGGGGTGCTCCATTCCAGTCCTCAAGACCCCCAAACAGGTCAGGGTTGCAGGATATCCCTGCTTCAGCACATGTGGCTCAGTCGAAGACTGCACAATGTGCTGAAACTGGGATATCCTGCAAACCTGAGCTGTTGGGGGGGGGGGGTCCTTGGGGACAGGAGTTGAGCTCCCTGCACTAGTACACGTCACGATCAGCGTGGCGGCGTTGGAGTCTAACTGATTGTTTGCTAAATGTAAACACCAAAAACAGTCACTCATATTTCCCCTAACTCAATTCACAGCTACAGGTAACTCCGCCAGGGAAGTCATGAAGAAGATATGGTTTAGTGGCATGTAGCTGGAAAACACAACAGGAGAAAACTGATGAGGCCAAAGGGTTTTTGCCGGGTTTAGTGCCCTGGTCAATTGTTGAGAATTATTGCTTTTCTTACATGGTGTATGTCCCGAACCGTTTAGGTGCTTGCAAAATCCAAGAGCTCAACTTAATGGCTCTCCGCGTGCCATTACCTTGCCATTACTCTAACCTTCCGGGCACAGGTCCCAACCACTATAGCTCACCTGTACCTGTATACAGGCATACCCCGCATTAACATACGCAATGGGACCGGAGCATGTATGTAAAGCAAAAATGTACTTAAAGTGAAGCACTACCGTTTTCCCACTTATCGATGCATGTACTGTACTGCAATCATCATATACGTGCATAACTGATGTAAATAACGCATGTGTAACAGGCTCTATAGTCTCCCCGCTTGCGCACAGCTTCGGTACAGGTAGGGAGCGGGTATTGCTGTTCAGGACGTGCTGACAGGCGCATGCGTGAGCTGCCGTTTGCCTATTGAGCGATATGTTCTTAATCGCGAGTGTACTTAAAAAGTGAGTGTCCTTAAACCGGGGTATGCCTGTATCTGGTTGTTACGGATGGTAGACCCAGGAGAGTCCGTGTTATGGGTGTATTATTCAGTTTTCAAAAATCCTTGAGCAATACGTGAATACTGTGTGTCTGACAAGATTGCAAAATACTAAATTGTAGCATTTTTTCTACCAAAAGAACGATAGCATTCTTACAATTAGGTACAAAAAAAAAAAGCATATATCTGAGCAAAGGTTTCTTATTTCCCATAATTCACATATTTTACCTGTATTAAAGTGGCATCAAACAGTTTACAAGCTTCGTTGTTTGTAGTGGATAAGGCCAGCCCAGCATCTTGCCAAGCCTGAAATACAATAAACAGTTATTTTGTAAGCCAGATAAATATTTGGAAGGGGGGGGGGGGGGGGAGAGGGGGAGAAGGGGAAATTGTATCATCATTGGTAAATTGAGATGCTAATTAATATTCAGAAGTTAGAACACAGGTGAAGATTGCAAAGCTGCTGACAAGTAGAAAATCTATTGTTGCTTATTTAAGAATGGTGAGAAGAGGGATAATGCACAGTTAATGATGCAGCCATGTATTTGTCATCATAACTCTGTGCCCAGGACATACGTGAAAACGAGCGGTAACTCTCAATGTATTACTTCCTGGTAAAACATTTTATAAATAAATCATTTAAATTTACTTGTACAGAAGTTAGCACATCATTAGCTATGCGTTACCCTACTTCCTACTATATTTTATATGGGTTACTGTGTCTCTGACATTGTGCTGCAGGATGGAGGACAATAGAAAACATTGCTCAAGGCGGCACATTTGCAATCATGATCATTTCCATTGCACAATGTGTTTACAGCTGTAAATTAAAGAAGTGGTGTTATTTGTAGTACTTTTGGCAAGCATGCTCCTATGTAATCAACATGAAACACACAAGTAATCACAAGGATTACATAAAGCTCCCAATAATAGCACTCATGATAGATAACACAATAGGTAAAAGTGTCATCACAATGGAAGCCAAAATTAGCCTAATCCCACAGTGGGGTCAGCCGCAAAAGGTCACACTCAACAAAAAAAATAAAGTTTTATTAAACAATTAAAACCCGACGAAACACCATAAAAATGCATGAAAATGCATAGTTAAAAATCCCCAAAATGTATGGAGGTGAGAGGAATAGGCAGTGTAATAGTATACCTAATGCCTAAGTCACACAGACAGATAGTAATAGGCTGTACTCAAAACAACAGTCTCACACAAACTGTGTGTGAGGCTGTAAAAGCATAGATAATGCCAACTCCTACACACATAGTTCTCTCCTACACCTCCCCATTTTATTTATTTATTTTTCACTATTCAACAAGCATCTCCCTGTGTGTGCCATTTCTTGCCTGTTGTTTACCTATAGGCGCTTTTAACATGTTTTCATGTGTATTATCACTCATGTTATGATTCACTGTATATACCAGCTTACCTTCCCCTTCCTCCCCCTCCCCCCCCCTCGATTCCTTATTTGTATGTTGTAAAGGGTTTATTTGTTTTCCCTTCCTTGTCATTGCCAGGTACGATTATAATAGGCAATCTGTCCGCCCCTCCCCTATTTGGGAGGGTATATTAGGTCACGCTGCACATTACGATCCACTAGTCCCTCTTGAGAAAGCGCGCTGTGACGCGCGAAACGTACGTCGGGGTATGTATGATGTCATAACGTTGACGCTCACGTGGTTTGTGTTTGGAGGCGAGATCAGTCCGGGATACTTCCCAGGGCTTCAGCTGTTCACCTATATGCGCAGGACACACCATATCAGGTTGTATATTCACCGTATGGATGACTTATTCAATGTCTCTTGGGAGTTATAAAGTATCACTCTACTGCTGCGTAGTTGGCATTATCTATGCTTTTACAGCCTCACACAGAGTTTGTGTGAGACTGTTGTTGTGAGTACAGCCTATTACTATCTGTCTGTGTGACTTAGGCATTAGGTATAATATTACACTGCCTATTACTATAACCTACATACATTTTGGGGATTTTTAACTATGCATTTTCATGCATTTTTATGGTGTTTCGTCAGGTTTTAATTGTTTAATAAAACTTTATTATTTTTGTTGAGTGTGACCTTTTGCGGCTGACCCCACTGTGGGATTAGGCTAATTTTGGCTTCCACTGTGATTACACTTTTACCTATTGTGTTATCTATCATGAGTGCTATTATTGGGACCTTTATGTAATCCTTGTGATTACTTGTGTGTTTCATGTTCTTCTCTTTCTCCCAAGCACCAGGTAGCTTATGTTGATTTTGTGGCTGTTTTGTTTGGTGAGCGACGTGCTTTTTGTGTGTTTTAGTCATATGTAATAAAACCTGAGTGGTAATAGGTGAAAGTACATTGCTAACTTGTACACACACCCACACGTCTCTTCGCCTCTATGATTATCTGAATCATCAAAATGCCATTTCACTGTTTTTATTAACTAATAAAATCAGATTTAAAATTGATTATGTACACTTTTTTTTTTTTTAATAATGTGTTTTCAAAAGTATGGCAAAAAGATGTAATCTTTGCAACTTTATGTCTATTGTACACATGTAACAGGCACTAACGCTTTCTCTCTTCTCCCCTTGTTCTGTGGAATATGAACATTAGAAAAAATGTTATCCAAACAAACGCCGATACCATGCCCATTTCTGATGGGGGGAAAATCATCGTGGCAGACGCCATTTTATAGGTGGCGTTCCTGCACAAACCATTGAACATACGGAAGTGACATTGTTGGTTAACATTTTTTTGAAGTGAAACTTCTATGCTGGCACCTATCAAAACGAAAATTTCCTTTGCAGTAAATCGCCTTCGTGGAGACGGAAGTGCAGTCCCGGAAGTGACGTCACTGCTGGCAGAAGAGGCCGTAGCGAGTGTTGGCAGCTCACAACAGAGCATGCACCACCCCAGCCACCTCACCGGAGTTTTCCCCTGCATCCAGTGCCGAGCACAGGCACACTCCGTCACCATCACCCATCTCCCTTCCTCACAGTATCTGTGACCACGCCCCACGCAGGATCCCCAGAGGCAGAGGATGGACCCCCGGTCCGGTACTGAGCTTCTGTTCCCCCGAGATCTTCTCGGCCGGGAGATGTGACGGAGACTGCCGTATCCCCGCAGCTCTGCCGGGTTGTGGGGGGGGGGGGGCTGGTCCAGGCCGGGGTATGGGACTCGGACAGCTCGTCCTCGGTGTCCGGTAACGAGGAGGAAGGCGGTGGGTCGTGTCCGGTGGGTTGGCAACGCTGAATCCCCTGGAGCACGCCTGGATGTTTATTAGGTCAGGCCGGGGCCGCTGGGACAGACTGCCAAAGATGCTGAGTGCAGACCCCAGCCTCATCTTACACAGGGACTTCATCACCGGCTTCTCCTGACTGCACTGCGCCGCTGCCCTCCCCCCCCCGCCCCCCGCCCTTGGGACACACACAGACACACACACACACCACAACAGACACAACCAGACACACACAACAGACCCACACACACAAGAAATGTAGTTAGTATAAATATAGAAGTGCAAATAGCTAAAACGGGATGTGTGCCGAGCATGCACATTCTAAGTCCAACTTCTTTGCATTTTGTCACTGAAATTATGTTTTGATTTTTAATTTTAAAAATCACCATCACAAATACAATTTCTGTAACAAAACAGTGACAAAGGACGAAGAAGTTTCACTTAAAATGCATACACACTTTTTTTGTTACACAAACATCATACATTTATAAATATCTTTACATATGTAGCCCTCTTACACCCACCCTAAGTGAGATTGAGGTGGGTAGGTGTATCTGACTACTTATCAGTGTGGTGCTGTACCTGTTTGGCAACCAGGAGGGCTGAGCCTCCGCCACGGGGAACCTGGGGTATACACCTACACTCGGTGCAGCACCTCCACTGATGAGGGATCCCAACGTGGTGGGAGTGTGCCCTCACCAGAACAACCATACAGTAAATACACACAATGTGAATAAACAGTATTTACTGAGCATGAACGATAACTTCAATGAAACTCTCTTTGCATAACATCAATACATCATATGAATAACATTGCATCACCCTGAATGCATACCATCCCCTCAGCCCACATGTCCATCATCACATCACCCTCAGTCCCTTTGATAATAATGTGCTTTAGCACTTATCCCTTGAGTGTCCACAACAATAAGGTGAGTGTGAGTGTGAGGGATAGCACTTCCCTGTGTTGGGGCCCGGTGGTGCACTTATGATACTACCTTCCTGATCACTGCTCCTGATCAGGATTATCCTTGGAACTCAGCAACACCGCACACTGATCCCACGCCGTGCTGCGCTGCTCTCTGCAGGAATGGATACACACGCTGACTCCACAGGGGAGGGATCCCCAGCCGGAATGATCCTTTACCACAGTCTCTGCTATGGAGTCAGATACTCTTTCTGCACTCAGGCTGCACGGGCATTCAGGCACTGTCCTGCAGCATGTCTCTTCCTCTCTGAGTATGGTGAAGGAGTCCCTGTCTTAAGGCAGTCCCTATAACATACAGTATTCCTCTATAGTGTCTCAGGGGACTAACTGGGTCCTGGGGGTATACCTCTACCCTAGTCTTTGCATGCAGAAGATCTCTTGCTGTAGATTCTGTCTGATCCCAGACTCTGGCAGCTCAGCACGTGCAACTGGCACTGGTGATATTACACACACTGTATACAGGCGGTCCTCGTTTTACGACGTTTCGTTTTACGACGAACGGCTTATCCGACGCTTGTCAATGCATCCCTATGGCCCGTTTTACGACGCCCGAACGGCTTATCCGACGCTCTTACGACGCTTTAAAAAATTGCTACAAATGAACAACCAGACGGCTGCAGGCTAGGGAGATCATTCTGAACAGTCTGTGTGAAGGTTTGGTGGTGTATTTTAGGCCCTAAACCATGGCTGATCAAAGCAAAAAGCAAAGTGCTGTTACTCCAAAAAGGAATAGAAAATCTATAACTTTGGAGACCAAGGAAAACATCATAAAGCGCTCTGAGAAAGGAGAGACGAACACAGAAATTGGACGTTCCTTGGATATACCTCGCACAACTATTGTGATTATAATCAAAGACAAGGCAAGAATCCTGGAACAGATCAAGGGCTCAGCACCTATGCAAGGTACGACAATAAGGCAACGTGCTGGGCATATTGCTGAGGTAGAAAAACTCCTCATCATATGGCTGGAAGATCAATCCCAGCGTCATGTGCCCATTAGTTTAGCCTTAATTCAGGCCTAGGCTTTGAGTCTGTATGAGGACATTAAGCAACAGCATGGAGAAGGGACCACTGAGGAAACGTTCACTGCAAGTAAGGGCTGGTTTATGCGGTTTAAAGAGAGGGCAAACTTGCATAACATTAAAGTGACCGGTGAAGCTGCTAGTGCTGATGAGGAGGCAGCTAAAACCTTCCCTGTTACATTGGCCAAAATTATAGAGGACGGTGGCTATTGCGCACGTCAAGTGTTCAATGTTGATGAGACTGGGCTCTACTGGAAGAAAATGCCCAGTAGAAGCTACGTTGCAAGAGAGGAAAAATCTATGCCCGGGTTTAAAGTTGCAAAGGACAGGCTGACTCTTCTGCTTGGATCAAATGCTGCAGGTGATTTCAAGCTAAAACCTTTGCTTGTTTATCATGCAGAAAACCCTAGGGCATTCAAGGGTTATGCAAAGAACACACTTCCAGTGATTTGGAAGTCCAACCGTAAGGCATGGGTAACAGGGAGCCTTTTTGAGGACTGGTTCCAGCATCAATTTATTCCAGCTGTGCAATTATATTGCATAAACCAGAGCCTCGATTTTAAAGCATTGCTGCTCCTGGACAATGCTCCTGGCCATCCCGTGTACCTGGATGACCATCATCCAAACGTCATGGTGGTGTTCATGCCCCCCAACACCACCTCACTGATACAGCCGATGGACCAGGGGGTTATCGCTTCCTTCAAGGCCTACTATCTTAGGCGAACATTTGCCCAGGCCATCAGAGCAACCGATGTGGAAGGTGGTCCAACCTTAAAAGAATTTTGGAAGGGTTACAACATTCTTCATGCAGTGAGAAACATCGGAGAGGCATGGAATGAGGTGAAACAATCCAATCTAAATGGAGTTTGGCGTCATTTGTGCCCGGATTTTGTGTCTGATGTCCAAGGCCTTACAGAGACTGTTGCAGAAGTTACAGAAACTGTTGTGCAAATGGCCAGAGATCTCAACTTGGAGGTGGAAACCGAGGATATTGAGGAGTTGCTCGCCTCACATTCTAACGAGTTGAGCAATGAAGACCTCATGCAATTAGAAGAGCAAAAAATTGCTGAAGAGGAGGCCCACCAATCTGCTGATGTGGCACAGCCACAGCCACGTAAATCATTGTCAAGCAAAATGTTGGCTGCGGCATTCAAGCACATTGATAGCGCACTGGCCATATTTGAGGACAATGACCCTAACATTGAACAGAGTTCAACAGTCAGTTGTGGGGTGTCTAACCAAATCAGCTGCTATAGAGAGATCTACACGCAGAAAAGGAAAGGATCTGTCCAGACTTCAATGAAGAGATTCTTCAAGAGGCCGAAACCTTCAACTGCACCTACATCACCTCCAAAAAGTCTGTTGTCTATTGAAGATTCTGCCCCCCCCATCATCTTCCTCCAATAATTGATGTGTTTTTTTTTTTTGCTCATGTACATTTCTGTACAGAATACAGCATAGTTTTATTTTTATAGTTTTATTTTACAGTTCTGGAATCAATAAATATAATGTTTCCATCATAATCTATGTGTGTGCTGCATATCTTATTGCTTGAGTAACATTTTCTGTGTATTTTAGCATTAAAAATGCCTTCAGGAACGGAACGTTTAATTTAAACAGTGTTCCTATTGGAAAACTGGTTTCGCTTTACAACGCTTCGCTATCTGACGCCATTTTGAGTAACGCATTGCGTCGGATAACCGAGAACCGCCTGTACTTAGAAAGCAACCCCCATTCTTTCTATGAGGGGCCTTTCCCTGACACAGCCAAAGACAACTACTCTAGCTGCACTGCACACAACACTGTTGCAACTTGCTATCCTGCTCAGCTAAAGTGGCAGCCTCCCTATCTGGGGTCTGTCCCTAGCTGCAGTATCTCACTGGTGACTCAGGGCAATCTGGGGCCTGGGGAGGGTACTCTGGCCTAGTGCATGGGTCCCTGCCCTGCACACCTACCTCCTCCCGTCTGCTTCCCCACCCTGAGTGACTTCCTTCCTGTCAGCCTGCTAATATCCCTAACTAAATCCTCCCCTTTACAGGAGGATTCCTTAGCCCTATTGGCTAAGCTAAAATACCTGACAGCCTGCTGCTATGCCTCATGGGAAGTGTAGTTCCCAAGGAGGCTCCTGCCTATGGAGACCGCATGGGCGCCTCTCTAATGGCTGCCCCTCTTTGGCCGCCGCGCCACTTCCCTGCGCAACTTCTAGAGGGCCTTCCTGCCTCTCTACCTTCTCCTGTGCTCCATCTGCCACCTCTAAGATGGCCGCCGCACTCATCCACACGTGCGCGAGCGGTCAACTCCAACATGGCGGCGCCAACCAGTGAAGAGCCGCCGAAGCCTCCCTGCGCCTCCTGCTGCTGGCTATCTCGCCGCACCGTCCTAGCTAGTTGCGCGGCACCTGCGTTTACGCCAGGGAGAGCGCGGGGAAGAGTCCCACAACCGGGGGATCCGCGCTGGTAAGGGGACCAGGGCTATACATACTATAAGGATAGTTTGTAAACATGGCAAATGGAGACTAGGGCAGACTTCCTTGTGACCTTGGGCAAGTCAATGTATCTCCTTGTGTCTTTGCCATCGAATTTCATGATGCCGATCTAAAGCCGGGACTCATTGTGCCTGCAACATTCTATATACAGGCAGTCCCTGTTTTACAACGCTTCATTTTACAACGAATGGCTTATCCAACGCTATGCAATGCATACCTATATTCATTTTTACAACGCCAAAACGGCTTATCCAACGCTCTTACGACGCTTTGCAAAGTTGTTTATGTATATAATATATATATATCATTCTGAACAGTCTGTGTGAAGGTTTGGTGGTGTATTTTAGGCCCTAAACCATGGCTGATCAAAGCAAAAAGCAAAGTGCTGTTACTCCAAAAAGGAATAGAAAATCTATAACTTTGGAGACCAAGCACAACATCATAAAGCGCTCTGAGAAAGGAGAGACGAACACAGAAATTGGACGTTCCTTGGATATACCTCGCACAACTATTGTGACTATAATCAAAGACAAGGCAAGAATCCTGGAACAGATCAAGGGCTCAGCACCTATGCAAGGTACGACAATAAGGCAACGTGCTGGTCATATTGCTGAGGTGGAAAAAATCCTCATCGTATGGCTGGAAGATCAATCCCAGCGTCATGTGCCCATTAGTTTAGCCTTAATTCAGGCCAAGGCTTTGAGTCTGTATGAGGACATTAAGCAACAGCATGGAGAAGTGGCCACTGAGGAAACGTTCACTGCAAGTAAGGGCTGGTTTATGCGCTTTAAAGAGAGGGCAAACTTGCATAACATTAAAGTGACCGGTGAAGCTGCTAGTGCTGATGAGGAGGCAGCTAAAACCTTCCCTGTTACATTGGCCAAAATTATAGAGGACGGTGGCTATTGTGCACGTCAAGTGTTCATTGTTGATGAGACTGGGCTCTACTGGAAGAAAATGCCCAGTAGAAGCTACATTGCAAGAGAGGAAAAATCTATGCCCGGGTTTAAAGTTGCAAAGGACAGGCTGACTCTTCTGCTTGGTTCAAATGCTGCAGGTGATTTCAAGCTAAAACCTTTGCTTGTTTATCATGCAGAAAACCCTAGGGCATTCAATGGTTATGCAAAGAGCACACTTCCAGTGATTTGGAAGTCCAACCATAAGGCATGGGTAACAGGGAGCCTTTTTGAGGACTGATTCCAGCATCAATTTGTTCCGGCTGTGCAATTATATTGCATGAACCAGAACCTCGATTTCAAAGCATTGCTGCTCCTGGACAATGCTCCTGGCCATCCCGTGTACCTGGATGATCATCATCCAAACGTCATGGTGGTGTTCATGCCCCCCAACACCACCTCACTGATACAGCCGATGGACCAGGGGGTTATC
>WSYH01011528.1:0-20713 GCA_036426205.1 Ascaphus truei | reverse complement strand
TTAAACTTGAGTTGTTCAGTAGTCATGCCACTTATAATGGGCCACTTGGAATATGGGCTGCAGGCAGACTAGCTGTTCTGACTGGGTTTATATAGGCCTAAAAAGTCACCTGACAGTGTGGTTCTGTCTGCTTAATTAGCACATCTGAGGCACATTCAAACAGATGGTTTTCTACACAGGGTGTTCCCTGCCTAGGTGGCAACACTTAATTTGATTAGGGGTAGACAGAAAACAGCATTCAAATACGGTTTTTACCTAGCATTGTCACTCGCATATACTATATAATACATACAGCATATGTTGAACTTGATGGACGTACGTCTTTTTTAACCTCATCTACTATGTAACTATGTAACTATGTTTAAGACTTTTTAAACAAAAAGTCCAAAAAGCCTCACGTTGCAAAAGTCTGTCAATATCCTCTGATTCAATTTTTTGACAATACTACACCCCAAAAAAAAGCTGTGTGTGCTGTGCACGCGCATAGTAAGTGAAACTTCTTTGACTTTTATCACAGAAATTGTATTTGTATTGGTGATATTTTAATTAAAAATCAAAATACAATTTCATTGACAAAACGCAAATAAATTTCACATATAATGCTCGGCACACATCCCCTGTATTAGCTATTTGCACTAAGTGTGAATTCCTCGTGTGTATGTGTGTCAGCCAGTGTGTGTATGTGTGTCAGTCAGTGTGTGTGTATATGTGTGTCAGTCAGTGTGTGTGTGTGTCAGTCAGTGTGTGTGTGTGTGTCAGTCAGTGTGTGTATGTGTGTCAGTCAGTGTGTGTATGTGTGTCAGTCAGTGTGTGTGTATGTGTGTCAGTCAGTGTGTGTGTGTATGTATGTATGTATGTGTGTCAGTGTGTGTGTGTGTGTGTGTGTGTCAGTCAGTCAGTGTGTGTGTGTGCGTGTCAGTCAGTGTGTGTGTATGTGTGTCAGTCAGTGTGTCCTGCTGCAGCCAGGGATGGGGTGTAACATTGCGCACCACCTCCACCCCCCTTCCGCAAATTCTGCGTACCCCTCCCCCCCGCGGGGTACATGCACCCGGCATGGGCAAGAGTGACCGCGGGCGAGAGGTGAGGTTACCCGTCCGCTGCCCGGCCCGCCTGGGTCACCCTTTCTTCCAGCAGCAGGAGCCTACCCCCGGCGCCGAGCTCGTGCCGCGCGGGTTGTGCCCGGGTTTGCGCCGTGTGCCACCGCTTCCTGCGGGCGCAGAGGGCCCGTGTCAGTGGAGGGCGGAATGGTGCCGTGTGGGGTGAACGGGAGCGTGTGGGGGGAACGGCGCCACTGCCAGCTGCTTCTGCGCATGTGTGGCATCCGTCAGCGGCGCCATCACTACTGCGCATGCGCGGCATGGCAGCGGGCGGGGAACAGCGGCCGTTAGGAGCGGCGGCTGTTGCCGCCGCATATGTCAGCAGTCGTGGGGGTGGGGGGTGACGGGGAGGTTTGGGGGGTGCGTGCGGTGGCCATTAGGAGTGGCGCCGGCAGCTACCGCCGCCGCTGCATGTGACAGGGGACGTGTGAGGGGAGCGGCGTCCATTACGTGACGTCACTTCCGTTTCACATTTCGTCCCCCATCTCTCCAGTTTTGTCCCATCAGGACAAGGTGCCACTAAAGAACTTTCACTTCAAAAACAGCTCTATATCTGCTACCAAAAATACATAAATCACTTATTGATCCACCAGGTCGCCCAATTATTTCGTCAAGTGAATCTATTTGTCAGCCTCTGGCTGTTTATGTTGTTTCTTTCCTCCAAAGCCATGTCCAGAGGATGAGTTCCTACATTAAGGATACCAATGACGTTTTAGAGAAACTATAAAATCCAACTTGAGGAAGATGATCTCCTGGTATCTCTGGATGTTACTTCGTTATATACGAGTATACCACATGACATGGGACTGGAGGTGATACGCCTAAAACTTGAGAGAGTGCACAAAGGAAAACCCCCCACTGACTTCCTAATGCTCCTGTCAGATTTTATTCTTCACAAAAACTATTTTAAATTTGAACATTATTTCTATCTTCTACTGCAGGGGACTGCCATGGGCAGCAATGTGGCGTCATCATAGGCGACAGACTTCTTTTGCAACGTGAGGCTTTTTGGACTTTTTGTTTAAAAAGTCTTAAACCTACAGGTCTAAATGATGACTGAGTTATCATGTTTTTTTTTTTTAAACTACATTTATACGAGAGCGCATGCGTGAGGTTGGAGAGCATGGATGCATAATCCTGTAGCTCTGTGCCCCTCTCCAACATAAATAAGCACACAAAACGAATAACTGAACCAAATCAGACAGAAAATACCACAAACGCTGCACATTAACCCCAGGATGTCGAAGAAGTTGACGAAAACCCCTGGAAAAAGGGGTTTTCCGGAGTATTTTGGCGAGGGTCGATCCCGCAGGGCGGCCTCAGCAATGGCCCCCGCATCCAGAACAGGCTCCGAATCGGAGGGGGAGGGTAACCCGAGTGACCAGGGTCTTCTGCCGGTCAGACGATGCCTTTGATCGGCTCTACCATTGATCGGCTCTACCAGGACTTAAAAGATGTTCTGCAAGCGGAGATACGAGCCTTGGCCAAGGAGGTGGGGGGCCTGGGGACACGGACGCATGAACTGGAAGTGAGGGTCGACACGAACTCCAAAGCAATCCAAAAAGGCACTAAAACAATGGCGGATCTACAGACCCAGATTAATGAACTGCGTGACCGGCAAGAGGACGCAGAAAACAGGGATCGCCGCAACAATGTGCGCCTTCGCGGGATCCCTGAAGACATAGTGGATTGTGAGGAGTTCGTGGGGCGTTGGATGGAGCATATCTGCCCAGAGTCCCCAAAGGACAAGCTCTTGATGGACCGTTGTCACCGGGCACTGCGCTCTAGGCCCCAGCCCAATGAGCTCCCCAGAGACATTATAGTGCGCTTACACCACTATCGTACAAGGGAAGAGATCCTGCAAAAATCAAGAAATTCTCCCTTCATGGAGTTTGAAGGAGCCAAGATCGCGGTGTATCAGGATCTTTCACCCACCACGCTGGCTCGACGGAGGGACCTGTGGCCTATCACCAGGATACTGAGGGAGAAAGCGGTCCGTTACCGGTGGACGTTCCCCTTCGGCCTCGTGGTGATTCGAAATGGCTGTCCTATACATCTGAAAGCTCCAGAGGAAGGGAACAAATTCCTCCAGAAGCTTGGGCTAGGGGCAGCTCCCAGCACTATAACTGAGGAGCCTGAAGCTCCGGCAATGGGTCCAGCGTGGAACACAGTAGGAAGCCCAGCCAGAGGAGGGATCGCCTGAGGTGGAGACTACTATCCCTATCCTGTTAAATAAAAACCCCTATGTTGCAAAGTTTACTAAGTTTCTTTTTCTGGAGCTGCATCTGCCCCGGCGAATACGCCGATGAACTATGCTAATACAAAATAAAAGTTCCCGGCGCTAAAAATATCCAAGATACCGTGATCCAAATGAAAGTCCCAGATGAAGGTTTCTGATGGATGGTATAAGGAATATAGACAGAGTCCCAGGGTGTTGTTGAATCCCTTAGCGATGTCCGCAGTGATTCTGGGGAAACAAGAGATACACACCAATTGCGCAGTATGCAACTACTCTTGACCCCAATCCAAACCAACGGACATAGAAACCCTACTTACAAGATAATAACTTGTATATTCGAGGGAGAGAATCTGTAACTGTGTCTTTACTTCGCCTCGGTAGTTCACGGATCCCACGTGACCGGCAGCAGTATTTTCTTATTCCATGCAGCAAACAGCACTCACAGGGGACGCAAGCAAGGCGTGTCCATGCAGGAACAGAGAGATGACACAAATGGTGTAATACGTACACACTTTAATAAAAAACTTTAAAACACAAATCACCCTCACTTACAATATAAGGGGGATGACAATATGACTCACGAATGCCGTCCGCGACTTGTCTACAGCCTGATGCACACTTGAGAGCCCTCCTGAATGGCGTTCTCTGCAACTCCCAAGCCGATGACGTCAGCGGTAGGACGGTGCAGGGCGCTCTCACAGCGTCAGTTGGACTATGGTGGCTGGACCGGCTCAATCACTAAGCTCCTCCTCCCTACGTGTTTCGTGACTCTGCGTCACTTCCTCAGGGGTTGGGGAGCTTATTGGGAGCAGTGTTAAATACCATTTCACAATGGGAAGGTCAACCCACAAAGGGGAGGTCCTGGACTTGATGCTAATAGATATTCGTGTCTAGCAATTAACAGCGATCTGAACCTACTACAAATGGCTGCTGGGATCAATTGCATTATAGTTAACTTGCTGATTATACATACATACATATTACCATTACATATAATTAAAACACATCAATTGTATTGTTTCAATTACATTGAGGTTGATAAGCTGATCAGCTTAATTTAATTTAAGCTTAATTAATGGCAGAATTGAGAGGAACGACTAGGGACACGGCGCACGGAAGTCGACGCGGTTCCTGAAGCGACAGCCGAGCGGAAATGGAGACTGGCAGCACACGGCGGAGGCAGCGGTCCAGAGCAAGGAGCGCAGACACAGGGAGGCGGCCCGACCGTGGCTCAGCGAGCGGAGAACAAGATCGGCACAGCGGCAGATGGACGGCGGGGGGTGGAGGAACAGTTGAAAGAAGCGCTGGCCCTCATAGTCAGTTAGCGAGGGGAGTAAGCGGGACGGGAGTAAGCAGACGGAGAGTAGATAGGTTAGCTGGTTGCTAGTGGAGGTTAAAAGAGGGATGCAAGAGTAGGTAGATGTACTGAGATGGCAGGGGGACGTGACTGTAAGCGAAAGAAAAGGATAAGGGAAGTGAGTGCACAAGAAAAGAAAAGTTGGGGGAAGAGTACACAGAGAGGGAGGCGAAGGAGAAGAAGAGGAAGTAGTCAGGAAGGTAAAGCATGTGAAGATAAGAAGGATAAGGGAGAAAGTATGGTGATGAGGCAAGTAGAAGGACGCAGTAAGTTAAAGAAAGAGATGAGGTGATGGTGAGAGATAGGAGGATGAGCCCATCAGTGGCGGAAAACAAAGGTAGACAGGGCACCGCATAAGGAAGTAGAGAAGAGGAGGGTAAGTAGGAAAATCAGGGAGTTCAAGAAAGCCGTCTGTAGACAAGTGGAATATCAAAGGTGGGTAGTGGCGCAGAGCATGCTTGATTAGGAAAGCACGGAAGAAGGAGAAGGTTGAGCCAGTGGCAGCTGAGTTAGCTGAGCGGGGGCAAGAGGTCCCCACAGTTCTAAGGAGGAGAGGGGAGGGACAGGCAGGGGGCAGCGCAAGAGACTGGGGGCAGGGTGCAGCTCGGGGTTAAAGTTATAGTTAAAGTTGAAGTTATTCGTTTATTCATGGATAATGTTAGACAGACGGAGAGGGGTGGTGGGGTATGGACCTGCCCCGATCTCCACATGTGCTCCAAGTCGGGACTAGCCTGGATTAGGCTAGTGGGTACCGACAAAGTCCCCTGGGAGGGTTGGGCGGCATGGGAGGGGGAGGGATGCCAAGAGGGAGTGCGGAAGAACTCCCCCGCCGATTATCCAGGGGCAAGGATCACTGGACCGCGGTACTGGTACCAACGTCATGTGACCAATGGTCTGATATCTGTTTTTTTTGTTTGTCTATATGTTCCCCTCCCCACCCCCCTTCTGTGTCAGCCCCCCTTTGCTTTCAGTCCCAGATACAGATCCTTTGAACCTGGAGAGAAAGGCGGGAGACTGGCCGGCGAAGGAGACAACAGGAGAAAATATCCCAACTCAGACAACAGCCGTTACACAGAGTATCCACGACACACCGCCCAGATGAGTACTGATATTATAATGTTTTCACATAATGTGAAGGGGTTCAACAGCCCCAATAAACGGAGAATTGCCTTTAGGGAACATAACCGTCGGAAGGCCGACATTATTTTCCTACAGGAAACTCATTTTTCCCGCCTAAACCACCCAAAATTCCACGATAAGAGCTACAGAACATATTATCTAGCATCAGCAGATGTCAAAAAAAGGGGCGTGTCAATAATCACACATAACAGGCTTGCCCTGACCATAGACAAACAACACTCTGACCTACAAGGTAGATTTCTAATCTTGACGGGCACAATACAAGGCCAACAAGTAACTTTAGCGTCAGTGTCAGCGTCAGCAAAACCCCACTTTTTTCGAGCAGTTTTTTGGCAAACTACATAAAATGGCTAAGGGAAGTATCTTCCTCGCGGGAGACCTGAATCGCACAATGGACCCTGACCTGGACAGATGCACCCAACTTAACACAGCCCACAGATAGGACCTACTAACCATACGCGACGGCCTCCATGATTGTCAGTTGACAGATGTATGGAGAGAACAACACCCTGCTGCCCGAGAATACACTTTTTACTCGCACCCCCATGACAGATACAGCCGAATAGACTACTTCCTAGTGTCAAACAGAGTGGTCCCAGTGGTAGGCCATACAGAGATCCACGAGATCTCGTGGTCCGACCATGCGCCTATTGAGCTGAGGTGCACGATAGTAGGGCTAGACAGACCCGGAGCAAACTGGAAGCTTAACGAGCTTCTTCTCAAGGCCCCCGCTACCGAAAGGGCGATACGGGACCGGATAAAGGATTTCTTTAGAGAAAATAAGGGAAGCGTGCAGTCGCAGGCCACGCTCTGGGAAGCCCATAAGGCTACTCTCAGGGGATTCCTTATGAACATAGCTGGTAAGCGGAAACGAGAGAAAGCGTCTAAAATAAAAGAGCTGCAGGCGAAATTAACACTCCTCACTGCACAGCATTCCGCGGACAAAAACCAGAACACGTGGCAAGAATTGATAGATACTAAGGCGGCCCTTAATTTAGTGTTATCATCCCAGGCCGAGAAGGAGTTAGCTTGGTCCAAACGCAGATTTTACGAAAAAGCCAACAAGCCAGATACCTTACTAGCCAACAAGCTCCGAAACAAGCTTCCAAACTTCCGGATAGCGGCAATTAGAACACAGCAGGGTGACCTTACCTCCGATCCGAGACAGATAGTGGAAGCATTTCGGAAATACTATGCTACACTATATGATGGAGATAAGGTTACCCACAACCAAAAAACATCAGCTACCTTAAAGAGGTTTCTGTCTGAGGCGCAGCATCCGACCCTGGGCAGGGCTGAGAAAGAGGCCCTACAGGGTGATTTCACCCTGGAAGAGATAACAGAGGTAATTAAGTCCCTCAAACCAGCCAAGGCCCCAGGTCCTGATGGCTACTCTAATTTGTATTACAAAAAATTCTGTAAGACCCTAGCCCCTCATCTTTTGAAGTTATTTAATGAGATCCTGGAGGGAGAGCCCTTCCCGACCTAGATGCTCCAGGCGTCTATCTCAGTGATCCACAAACCCGGTAAGGACCCGGCAGACTACAAGAGCTACCGGCCAATTTCCCTGATTAATTCGGACATAAAAATCTTTTCCAAACTATTAGCAAACAGGGTGGGTAGTGTCCTTCCGGGCCTGATACACCCGGATCAAGTAGGCTTTATTGCAGGCAGACAGGCAGCAGATAACACCAGACGGATAATAGATCTGATAGATTTGGCAAAATAGAAAAACATACCGTCAATGGTGTTGAGTCTGGATGCCGAGAAGGCATTCGATCGTATCGATTGGTCTTACCTACGAGAGACGCTTGTGGTGTTTGGGTTTGGAGGCCGCCTTTTAGAAGCAATAATGGCCCTATACTCAGGACCCACAGCGAGAGTAAGGCACCAGGGTTTCCCTTCGGAACTATTTAATATACGGAGTGGGACCCGTCAGGGTTGCCCGCTGTCCCTATTACTTTTTGCCCTCTGTATTGAACCCCTCGCAGCCCACATTAGGTTATGCCCCAATATAACAGGAATCCAAACGGGGGGGCAACATCACAAAGCTGCGCTGTATGCAGACGACGTGATCCTAACTATCTCTAAACCGCTGACAGCCCTGCCCAATGTCTTTGAGTTCCTAGGCACCTTTAGCATGGTCTCAGGGTTTAAAATGAACCAGGCCAAGTCAGAAGCGCTCAATATCAATCTGCCAAAACCAATTGAAAAACTATTAGAACTTAACTTTAATTTTAAGTGGCAATCCTCCGCAATCAAATATCTAGGGGTATATATCACCAGGGATTACAATACCTTATACAAGGCAAATTTCCCCAAGATGATGAAGAAGCTAAAGGAAGATCTCAGGGTTTGGGCGGGTTACGGGATATCATGGTTCGGCAGGATTAATAGCGTAAAGATGAACTTACTGCCCAAGCTGCTATATCTGTTTCAGACCCTACCAATTCCATTAGTTAAATCTGAGATCCAAGCCCTTCAAGCTCACATCATCCAATTTATTTGGAACAAAAAACGCCCACGAATTGCAAAAAGCTTACTGACAAAACCAGTGGTAAAAGGAGGACTATCGGTACCTTGCTTGATGGCGTATTATAAAGCGGCACAATTAAGCCAAATCATTCATTGGCATGCGGACCCCACAAACAGAAGATGGACAGAGCTGGAAAGGGAATGTTGTGCGCCAGTGGCACCACACGATTTGATCTGGCTACAAAAACAATGCAAAAAAGGCATTGGGACGCCGCTCTGCGCAGTAGCGAACTCCTTAGCGGTTTGGGAGACATCCAAATTGAAAGCTAACCTAACCTCACCACAAACTCTAATGACCCCCCTATGGGGCAATCCGGATTTTGCTCCAGGGCTGTTGGGCGAAAAATTTATAAAATGGACGCAAGCAGGGTACAATCGATTAAAGGACCTGGAGGGTACAAGATCTATCAAGACGTTCGATATGCTTAAAGATGAATCAAATTTGCCAAATGTAGAGTTATTTAGATTCCTCCAGGTCAGGGCATTCTATAACAAATTCCCCGTTCGTCCCGCACAAACTAATTTTGAACAGCTGTGTTCAAATCCAACGGACACGAGGGGACTGACATCTCGAATGTACAGGGAGGTGGTCTGTCCGGCTCAAGTAGACAGCCCCCGACTGCGATACATGCGACAATGGGAGACAGAGCTAGGGGACACTTTAGAGGACGAAGAATGGGACTACATATTGCAAGCTGCCGCAAAAAGCTCAATATGTGTCACATTGAAGGAGAACGCATATAAGGTCCTAATGCGGTGGTACCATACCCCAGCTAAATTAGCTAAATTTGTCAGGGGTTATTCGCCGCTCTGCCCAAAACAGTGCGGGGAATTAGCTGACCTTAAACATATGCTGTGGTCTTGCCCAAGGGTGGCCCCGATTTGGGAAAACATTCGAGACTGGTTGCAAGGGATTCTCGATTTAGAGATCCCCCTGGACCCGTGGCTGTTCCTTGTGGGCAGGCGGCCCCAGGACATGTCTAGAACGGCACACAAATTGGTCATGCACTTCGCGACCGCCACCCGGTGCGAGATTGCAGCGTTGTGGAAGCAGAATGAGATCCCAATTCTCCCCAAAATCAGGAACTGAATTTGGCACGTTTGCCAGATGGAACAGTTGACGAGTTGGGTCAACGACTCTGGCACCAAATTTCTAAAAGTCTGGGACCCATGGCTAGAACAAACCAACATCCCAGGGGTGGACGCCGCCACAATTTTGCACTAATAATAATAAATGCGTTCTCCTTGGATGGGATAGACTGGACACGGACGTAGGGACACACTAGACAGAGCCACCCAGCAGTTACATTAGGCGGTAGGATCAGTGGAGATAGTACGCAGTCACTCTGGATCGCATGGACCCTCCTCCAGAGCTTCGCAAGATCACCCCCCTCCCCCCTCACCCTCTGTGTACCCCCCCCCAGTCTTGTGAGTCGAGTATGTCTTGTCTCGCTTCCCTTTATGTTGTTCGTCTGATGCTGTTAGTGTTGACAGCTGTTAAATACAAAAATGTGGACTGACTGTAATGTACGCCTATGGGAGGTGAGTTTCTGTATATCTGCTTTCCACAAATAAAACTGAAAGTTGAAAAAAAACTACATTTATACATTTTTTATGCTGATCTAACTCTTTGGCACCTTGTTTATTTTTACATATTTTTTTCACACATTTTATTTTTTATTTTCTTTTTCACTATACATTTCATTTTTTCTGTGATTGTTTGGCTTATCTATATACCTCTGCTATTAACGTTGTTATCCTGCTTTTTCGGCATTTTTGTGCATGATGATGTACTTACAAAGTAGTCGGTACCATGATGTTCACTGGTTTTTCATCTGTATTTTATATTGTAATCTGTTATGCTTTAGTGGGCAACATATTAGTTTATTGTGAGGTTTCCATGTCTTCTTGATGGACCACAAGATGGTTTGTTGCCTCACATCATTATGTGTTTTGTTTATGGCCTGTTTTTCTTTCACAGTGGTGTGCTGTTCCTTGTTATTGAGCGCTGAGCTGTGCTCTTATTGGCTAGTGTTACTTGGTGTAGCCACGCCTCTCCCTGTACTGCAGGTTCGCATTTCCATTCCAGCAGTTGCCTGTGTTTTTCTATTCCTGGCGCGTCCTGATTGGCTAACAGTTACCATGGAGCTATAATGCTTCCCTGATGAGAATGGAGTTCTCTCTGAAGAAATACCCAGTGTACTACTGGGTTTGATGGCGCTGTGTTATGATGTCATGACATTACCAGGAAGTCTACTTGCACCTGTTTGACGGGCGGTGTCTGATTGAGCCTATCGGATTGGAATAGCTGGAGGGAGGTGGGTGGGCGTTGTGTGGGTGTGGGGTCACTTGGTAGCTTTATAAGGGTTTGTGTGTCACTTTATCTGCATCCCTGAAGGTGTTTGTACACCGAAAAGTCGGATGGTTTGTGACTGTAGTCAGTCAATTACATAGTTACATAGTAGATGAGGTTGAAAAAAGACGTACATCCATCAAGTTCAACCTATGCTAGATTTAGGCAACAGATACTTTATCCTATATCTATACTTACTTATTGATCCAGAGGAAGGCAAACAAAAAAACCCATTAAGGGGAAAAATTAATTCCTTCCTGACTCCAAGAATTGGCAATCGGATTAATCCCTGGATCAACATCCTTCCCATGTATACTTATTTGGTATATCCCTGTATACCTTTCCCATCTAAAAAGATGTCCAACCTTTTTTTGAACAAATCTATTATATCTGCCATCACAGTCTCCATGGGTAATGAATTCCACATTTTAACTGCCCTAACTGTAAAGAACCCTTTCCTTTGTTGCTGGCGAAATTTCCTTTCCTCCAACCTTAAGGGATGGCCCCGAGTCCTTTGTACTGCCCGTGGGATGAATAGTTCTTTTGAAAGCTCCTTGTATTATCCCTGAATATATTTGTATATAGTTATCATATCCCCTCTTAGACGCCTCTTTTCTAATGTACATAAATCTAATTTAGCTAGCCTCTCCTCATAAATTAGAATGTCCATCCCCTTTATTAATTTGGTGGCTCTTCTCTGCGCTCTCTCTAGTTCCATAATGTCTTTTCTTAGGATTGGTGCCCAAAATTGTACTCCATATTCAAGGTGTTGTCTTACTAATGCTTTGTAAAGGGGCATAATTATGTTTACTTCCCTTCCTTCCATTGCCCGTTTGATGCAAGATAAGATCTTGTTTGCCTTTGCAGCTACTGCATGACATTGGGCACTATTGCTAAGCTTGCTTTCTACAAGCACTCCTAAATCCTTCTCCATCAAGGATTCCCCCAATATATCTCCATTTAATTTGTAAGTCGCCTTTTTATTCTTCCATCACAAATGCATAACCTTACATTTATCTGTATTAAACCTCATTTGCCATTTACCTGCCCACTGTGACGATGGGGAGGATTTGGCCCGGGATTAAAGGGGTTACACCCCAATTGGCCACCCCCTAACCTCACCAGGGAGACAAGGGGTTAACTGGGCTGAGACCAGAAATGTGATTTAATCCTTGTCATAACCTGAAAATGTATATTCCACTGTTCCCCTGTTTTATTGTTATATCAGTGTCTGCATCACACACACACTAGGATCCATCCGGGAGCACAAGGTTTAATAGTTGTTTAGTGATTATAGCCCTTTGTGTAATTTCCCGCCTTTTCAGGCACCATTTTGCAGGCTCCCATAGGCCGCCATTGAGCTCCATGTGTTTCAATGGTGAATCTTGCTGTTTGGGTCTTGTTTCCTGAGAAGACCAGCAGATGGCGTCCGAGAGGAGGAGCGGCGATTTCCCATTGTAAGTCAATGGGCTCATTGACTTCAATGGAAATCCTCGAAGGAGCTTTCCAGGAACGAGTTGGCTGCCGTCCAAACCGCTTAACCGCAAAGCGGATACATTTTCAATAGGAGAGCTTTGATCACTGATTAGCCAAATTCAACGACAAGTGGCGTGGGAATAAACAGTTCTAGAGCACCTAGAAATAAAATTCTTTCTGCCCCATGTTCCTAGACCTCCCCCCACTCGACCACAACCGGGTCCCCGTATCCTGGACCCCCGATAAGGGTCGAACCGAGAAGAGCGGGTCGCGCCATAGGTTCCAATGGCGGCGGCAGAAACAGCTCAAGAAAACGGCTAAGTGTCAAAATCTGAAAATTGGTAATCCATAGCTCCGGTACCGGAGGGCCCAGAGGATCAGGGTTTGGGGTATCTGTAGCCACTGCTCCGGCATCGCTGCAGAACTATCATTGACCCTCTTGGACCAACCCGACGGAGTATGGACCCCCTTGAAAGTTCGGGACTTTTCCCATAGACTCCAATGGCGGCCAAACCCCATTGACCGGCTATGGCGGAAAACCCCCGTTGAAAGTCTATGGCGGCGGATTCCCATAGCCGCCAGCGGTTTGCCATTGAAAGTCTATGGCGGCGAAGTCCGTTGTTTTCAATGGGGATTTAGTGAAAAACCGTGATTTAATTTACAGCGGAGATTTATGTATTAAAATGTGAAACGGTTTTAAGTGTATTTGTGTATCTCCGATTACGAAGGTCGTAGCAAGTTGCAAATTGGACCATAGGGTGTCCCAGTTCCGGCATTGAGAACTGGGAAGTTTGGACCTGCTGGACCCAACGGAACCGGATATTTTAATATGTTTATGTTTTATCTTTCATACTGTGTTCCAAGGTATGGGTAAAACCCAGAGGAAATTCCTTTGCATACCAGGGAAGCATATGGTCAGAAAGGTGACCCAATGTCTAGGACTTAAGTATGGTTCAAAGGATTTTGTCACCTCCACTGTTTACATGAGGGCGGAGATTACTCAAACCAGAGCAGTCTTCAAGTGTTCCAGTTCACACCTCACAACAAAGAATTTCCTGCCAGGAATCCAATCTGGTAGACTAGCTGGCATTCCTGATGCAGAGGAGGGGTTACAGAAATGAGACCCCAGAGCTCTACTGTGCATGTACCAGCTAGCAGGGGGGCATGTATCAAATTGTGTTCCCACGTTAATGAGTGGCTAGAGTTAATTGAAGACCAATCCACTGTACTTAGTGTTAAGGATAGGGCACAAAAGGTTTATAAACTGTTGTCCACCCTTTATCCTTTGTCTGATCTATACCACCTTGATTGCTGAGAGAAACGCTATGCAATGTCTTCATGCCAGAGGTCTTTTATGTCTTTGGTGTCTTGATGACTATGAAGAGTGCTGTATGAGCTGCCAGTCCAGATATGACTGCTTCATCATTTCATTTTAAGTAAGTGTCTATATTTTGCCTGTTATTTGTATATCTGATGTGTTCACCTTTATCAAGGAATAAATTATATTTTATCATATCTAAGTCTCGTCCCAGTTCAGACCCAGTAATAAATATATATTATCTTTTATATATATTTGTGTGTAAATTACAGCCTGTCATAAAGTCACCGTGACAGGCTTGTATATTAACTGGTGGCAGCGGCGGGATTGAACTGGACCTGGATTACAGTATTCTGCGGGGTACTTTGATCTAGTGGCAACTTGATGGTAATTGCAAATTCCTGGGACCAAAGATATTGAACACACAGTGTACAACATATAACACAAGATATGGCACCTCCTCACTGTTCCCCTACTTGTGAGAAGCATTGCCTCCAGAACCAAAGTGCCGGCCATCCGTCTGACTGGAGCCGGGCACCGAGACCGGAGGAGTGCATCAAGTCGGCGCGGAGACCAGCAGCCAGAAAGTCTGAGAGAGAGACAGCAATCGGTGAGCATGAAACCCGGCAGGCTGAGCAAAGATCCACAGCTGCAGCTGCTGTAACCATCAAACCGCCCGGAGAACAGGGAATGGACCCAGCTCCGGGACGGCAGAGACTTGTGGAGGGAGCGGGTGATTGCGGAGACCCCGAGAGTTTTACAGCCGGAGATGTAACGGCCGCTGCGGCGGCCAGCCCATTTTTCCCTGGAAGAGCTTTCACTGTTGTCTGCGTGGGGAGGGATGTGGTCCCAGGCGGAGCGGAACGAGCTCCTGGGGCTGGCGTTGTCCCGACCCACTTACCCCCTCCCAGATCCCGGCGCTCCAGCAACTCCGCTCTGGACTCCGTTGCCCCTTGCTGGGGTTAGTCCACCGGTGGCGGAGAAGCACCGGCAGCCGCTGCGGCACTGCCAACAAATGGGCCACAATAATGCCCAGTGCCATGACCGTGCGCGGTCGGGCGAAGAAGCCCCTCAAGGCCAGCACTCACGAGCTGCGGAAAAGATGACCCAGTTAGCGGCATCCTCTGATGGCTCCCGCCCAGCCGGGGCGACAACCCTCCTCGGGACGTCTCCTGGAGAACCTGGACGGGCTGCATCGGCAGCGGCCATCCACCGGATCCCGGTGGAGAACCGGCGGCGGCGGAGAAGAAGCCGCCACTCCGGCATCCTGTCGGCATCCTGTCGGCGGCAATTTTATTTGGGGGGAGGGTTGGGGTGTGCGGGAGGTGGGTGTTTCACATGGTTTGGCGGAGTCGGCGATTCCCAGCGATGACCGGAGCCCCACAATCCACGCCGGCGACCCTGCATCACCGCCGGGTACTGCTGCGGCAGCTACCCGGGGCTCGCCCATGGCGGCAGCGGCGGCAGAAGAGCCGCGATTCCGGCAAAGTGCCGGAGCACTTTCTGAGTGGGGGGAGGGACAGGGATTGCGGGAGGGGGTTATGTTACCTGGTTTGCATGGAGCTGTGTTTCTCCACAAAGACCTGTGACCCCGGTCCTGCATCGTTTCCCCTGTGCCAACCCCGGGCGCTGCTGCGGAGACCCGTTGCTCCCCGGCCCAGATGTTGCCGGTGGCGGCCACTCCAGTCCCCCTGCAGTTGGGACCAACGAAGGCGGCGGTCTCTGCGGGGACCAGCGAGGTAAGCCAGACCAAGTCGCAGACTGACCCTGACTTATTTTTCCCTATGACTGTACCCTGTTGTTTTACTAGGGGTGACTGGGGGGTGGCAGGAGATAGGGGCACCAGGGGAGGGGAAGGAAGGGCAGCTTGTAGGGCAGCTAGACTTCCCCATTACCCTGTCAGAGCAGCATGGGAACTCTCAGTTAAGAGTCCCACTGTTGCAGCCTTGCTCTGGGCTGGATGTACCAGGGGTTGTGGCAAAGTTAGACCACCCCCAGATTACCTGCCAGCCAGGAGCTAAGGTGGGTGCATCTGCACCAGCAACCCTGAGCTCATCCCCGGTAATGGGGAAACAGTGTCAGGGAGATGGCCTCACTCAGGTGTCCCTAGGATGAGGTTAGGATTAGCTAGGGAGAAGCGGAGTGAGGGGAGGCTGCAGGTAGGTAGCCAGCATCAGTTCTCAGTGGGAGAAGAAGGGCTAGTGGTAGCCGGGGAGGGAAAGCAGCAGGTATGGCAGCTAGAGTTCCCCATTACCCTGGCAGAGCCTCAGGGGGTGTCTCAGATCAGCAACCCCCTGTTGCAGCCTAGCTATGGGCTGGGGGTATCCTGGGCAGTGGCAGGCTTGTGCCACCCCAGGGATACCTGCCAGCCAAGAGCTAAGGCGGTTGCATCTGGAGAGATGTCCCTGAGCTCATCCCTTATAAGGGGGAGACAAGGTCAGGGAGCTAGGTGCACTCAGGTAGCTCCAGGTGTGACGATAGCTTCCACAGGCTTATTAATATTACACAAAAAATAATTGGGTTTGAACTGAACGAGGCTTAAGATATAATAAATTGTATTTATTCCTTAGAATAAAGGTGAACACAACAGATAATGCAGTAACAAACAAGAAGTACACTTACATTGGGGTTGTGGAATGAGAAGTATGATGTAGCATTTCTCTCAGCAGTCAGGAAATCATTCAGGTGATGTCAGATAACCATATCAGCAAACGAAAACGAATGAAGACTTTGCATGAAGACCAAAAATGAAGACAAAGGATAGATGGGTCTACTACATACTGGATCACTGAAGCATCAGTAGCAGTAGTCTTCCCCTCCCATCCCTCACGGAAGAGGTCCAGAGGTCCACGTACCCTGCAAAGATGCGGGCCACCTGCAGGAAACGTGGCTCTCCGTCAGCCACAGTGATCTGCATCCCAGGGCCTGGGAGCAATTCCTCTGGCCGGACCATATCAGGTCGGACCAGGGTCACTACAGCGCCTGAATCAAGCAAGCCGACTGCTGGCCGGTCACCGACTGTGACCGGGGTGAGATGCTTGCTCCGGCCATCCGTCTGCTGCAGGTCTGCGCTGTGCTGTCCGCCGCTCCTGGCTGTAGGCACCGATGAATCCGGGGTAGGGGTGACATGGGACGTCTCGCTGGGAGTTGTTTCCATGACCGGTCCTGGTTCTTTGGTGGAAGCCACCCGCACACGGGCTACCGGCTTCGCAGCTGGGGTGCGTTGCCCTCGATAGGGTCCATTGGAACGCAGGGGTTCCGGGCAATCTGGTCTGATGTGACCAGTGCTGTTGCAATTGTAGCACCGGCGCTCATGCTGGATCTCTCCCACCTTCTGTGACCCGCTGCCCGCAGGCGGCTTTTGGGCCCACTGGGGGGTACTCACAGCTTTCTTGGCCGGCGCCGTTGGGGTTACCGCTTGGGCTGGTACCTTGGCGGTCATCTGGGACCGGCTGACCACATAGTCATCGGCCATCCTCGCCGCCTCGGTGTAGGTCTTGGGCTTTTTATCATACACAAAAGCCCTCACCGCCGGCGGGCACTGCTGCATGAGCTGCTCCTGAAAGATGAGGTCCAGCAGGCGTTGGTAAGTCTTGGCCTCAGAGCCCTCCACCCAGTGTAACCCATACAAAGCCATGCGGGTCACATAAGTGACATAGGTCTCCTGAGGGTGCCTCTCCTCCAGCCGGAACTTACCCCGGTAAGCTTCAGGGGTAAAACCGTGCTGAAACAGCAAAAGTTCTTTCAGGTGGTCATAGTCATCAGCAAACACATCTGGAAGCGCCATCAAGGTCTGCTTAGCCAAGCCGGAGAGTAGCGGGTCCAGGCGTGCAACCCTATGCTGGGGAAGCACCCCGTACCGCCGGCACTGCGTTTCAAAGTTCCTTAGAAACATGTCAATCTGATCAGTGCCCTCCACATACTTGGTGAGGCTGTGCTTGTCCAGTTGGAGTCCATCTTTGGGGGGTCGGACCGGGGGGCAATAAGCGGGTCTGTTCACTGCCATAGAGATAAACTGTAGCCGCTCCTCTGGTGTCCCTCGGTCTCCCCACGCTGTTATCAGTGCCAGCATTTCAGGGGTAAACGGGCTGGTAGCCGCAGCTATCAGTGCCCCTCCTGCTGCACTTGTCCTGGGAGGTGCACTTGGTCCCTCCCCGGGATCCTGCCGGCCCGGCACTGGGTTCAGTCCCTGATCTCCGGGCGGCTGTAAAAGGGCAAGCTGAGCTACTTCCAGGACCTCTGGATGCTCAGCTTCATATGCGGTGACTGCAACAACCATGTCCTCGACCTCCTGGTCCACATATTCCAGTCCATAGGCACGGCACTTGTCTTTTAGCTGATTTCTAGTTCTCAGGTAATAGAGGTTCTCCGCTTCACTCATGGCTCTGAGTTCTGGGTCGCAGCAGTGAGGTGGTGTGACAACTTGTGTTACATGTTGCACTACTGTGTGTTCAATATCTTTAGTCCCAGGAACTTGCAATTACCATCAAGTTCCCACTGAATCACAGTACCCCACAGAATACTGTAATCCAGGTCCAGTTCAGTCCCGCCAGCTGCCACCAGTTTTATTAATACGCCTGTGACGATAGCTTCCACAGGCTTATTAATATTACACAAAAAATAATTGGGTTTGAACTGAACGAGGCTTAAGATATAATAAATTGTATTTATTCCTTAGAATAAAGGTGAACACAACAGATAATGCAGTAACAAACAAGAAGTACACTTACATTGGGGTTGTGGAATGAGAAGTATGATGTAGCATTTCTCTCAGCAGTCAGGAAATCATTCAGGTGATGTCAGATAACCATATCAGCAAACGAAAACGAATGAAGACTTTGCATGAAGACCAAAAATGAAGACAAAGGATAGATGGGGACCAGCAGGTTATAAACCCTTTGTCCCTCTATCTGTAACATTAAGACCCTGGGATTGGTTTGCAATTATCTCCAGCCAATCTTTGATGGGGGAACACATTTTAGGACAGGCCCCCCTGCTAGCTGGCACATGTGCAGTAGAACTCTGGGGTCTCCTTTCTGAGGCCCCACATGTGCAAATGGAATGCCAGGCCAGCTACCCCTCCGGATCTTGGACAAGATAACCTGTGTTGGACAGTGATAAGTGCGACACTTAAAAACTGCTATGGAATGCGCCCCCTCCACCCTCACATAGACAGGGTGAAAAAACCTTTTGAACAAAGCTTAAGTTCTAGCCATTGGGACCGTATGGCCATCTGTCATCCTGATAGCAAAGGAATTTCTTTGAAGCTTTGTCCATACCTTGAAGACACAGTATTAACGGACTATTAACCCTTGTGCTCCCGGATGGATTCTAGTGTGTGTGTGCAGAAACTGAGGTACAATAACAGAGGGGCAACAGGAAAATACACATTTACAGGTTATAACAGGGGTGAAATCACATTTCTGGACCTCAGTCCAGTTAACCCCTTGTCTCCCGGGTGGGGTCAGGGGTGGCCTAATGGGGTGCAACCCCTTTAATACCGGGCCACCCCCTTTCTCCCTCTACACCAGGGTCTGGGTTAGGATTGCCCAGGGGGGAGAGGAGTGCAGGTGGGCTGCAGGGAGGTAAGCAGCAGGCTGAGGTGCTGGGCCTAGGGGAGGCTAGGCAGGGAGACACCATGGAGCAGGGGGAGATAGGAGGTCAGTGGGGTGTTAGGCAGCTGGCAGAAGCTAGGGATGGGCTAGGAAGGCAGAAGGTCCCTTGTTAAATGGGCAGGAGTGACCCCTCTGACAGGTTCCCCTGGGTTCCCAAAGGAGGGGCTGTGGGTAGATGGGCAGCCGGGGAGGAGAGTCAGGAGTATAGCAGAGCAGCTACAGGTGGGCACAGGGCCAGAGCAGGTAGGGTCCCTACAGGATAGTGACATAGCTCTTTCCCAGACTTGGTTGACAGGAAAGCGACGGTCTCTGCTGGATAGCTGGTCTTCTGCAGGTGCAGAGACATGCCAGTCTCTGGGCAGTGTGCAGCCTGGTCTGCAACAGGGCCCCTTCACCATGGACTTGGCTCACCAGGCACTGGGTGGGGGGCAGAGGGAGGCAAGGGAGAATGCCCGGCAGCCACGGTGGAGCCCTGCTCCACAGGATCTGGACTTTACAATCCACTGTGGCCAGGACAATGTACTGGACAATGCCGGAGGACAATTTTGCCAGGCCAACCTCTCAGGACTTTTTGAGTGCTTCAAGGGCACCAGTGGTACCCCAGTGCCTGGGGGAGGCAACTGGGGCACCAGGCACCCATTGAGCAGGGGAGGTGTGACGATGGGGAGGATTTGGCCCGGGATTAAAGGAGTTACACCCCAATTGGCCACCCTCTAACCTCACCAGGGAGACAAGGGGTTAACTGGGCTGAGGCCCAGAAATGTGATTTAACCCTTGTCATAACCTGAAAATTTATATTCCACTGTTCCCCTGTTTTATTGTTATATCAGTGTCTGCATCACACACACTAGGATCCATCCGGGAGCACAAGGGTTAATAGTTGTTTAGTGATTATAGCCCTCTGTGTAATTTTCCCACCTTTTCAGGCACCATTTTGCAGGCTCCTATAGGCCGCCATTGAGCTCCATGTGTTTCAATGGTGAATCTTGCTGTTTGGGTCCTGTTTCCTGAGAAGACCAGCAGATGGCGTCCGAGAGGAGGAGCGGCGGTTTCCTATTGTAAGTCAATGGGCTCATTGACTTCAATGGAAATCCTGGAAGGAGCTTTCCAGGAACGAGTTGGCTGCCGTCCAAACCGCTTAACCGCAAAGCGGATACATTTTCAATAGGAGAGCTTTGATCACTGATTAGCCAAGTTCAACGACAAGTGGCGTGGGAATAAACAGTTCTAGAGCACCTAGAAATAAAATTCTTTCTGCCCCATGTTCCTAGACCTCCCCCCACTCGACCACAACCGGGTCCCCGTATCCTGGACCCCCTATAAGGGTCGAACCGAGAAGAGCGGGTCGCGCCATAGGTTCCAATGGCGGCGGCAGAAACAACTCAAGAAAACGGCTAAGTGTCAAAAGCTGAAAATTGGTAATCGATAGCTCCGGTACCGGAGGGCCCAGAGGATCAGGGTTTGGGGTATCTGTAGCCACTGCTCCGGCATCGCTGCAGAACCATCCTTGACCCTCTTGGACCAACCCGACGGAGTATGGACCCCCTTGAAAGTTCGGGACATTTCCCATAGACTCCAATGGC
>WSYH01011527.1:0-20715 GCA_036426205.1 Ascaphus truei | reverse complement strand
ACAGGGCTTTTGGGCAGCGATTCACCTACAGGGCTTTTGGGCAGCGACTCACCTACAGGGCTTTTGGGTAGTGACTGTTCACGGACAGGGCTTGTGCCCAGTGACACATGTGAGCAAGTTGGTAGACACTGCACAAGTGATGGTTGGTCTGTTTCATGTGTGTCTTGTTTTGTTTTTGTCGCCTCCTTTGTAGGTGTCTGCTGCTGAATTTGTACAGATGGCAGCGGTAGGATGTCATCAGGAACCTGCACAGCAATGTCTGCTACTTGACCGGTAACATTTGGGCCTGGTGAATGAATATCAGATGAATGTGGTGAAAACTGACCTGCATGAACAGATCCTGCCTGGGAGGTGTTGAATTGTGGTACATTAGTCATTCTCCAGTAATTAGCTTGTGTTTGCTGAACAACTAATGCTTCGAATGAGGTGTTGATTTTTTGCAACTGTTTAGGCACTTCAATGAAGACTCTGTGGAGATGTGCCAATTGTGATACTGTTTCTTCCTGCAGTCCAATCATCCTTTCCAGCACTGTCATCATGTCTGAATGGCGACGATTTTCTGCGTCCACTATTTTTCCCTCTGAAGCTACAATTGCATCGTATGTGGAAGTTGATGGACGATTTGGCGGTACAACAGTTTCTATTGGCACCTCTTCATGGTCACATGATTGTATTTCAGTCTCTTCTGTGGCGTCATCCTCATCATACTCATCATCCTCATCACCATGATGTTCTAAAAAGAAATGTACACATTATTAAATGGCATGTTAATGTATGCTGTGTTACTATGTAATTGTACTGTGTCCTAAGTAACACCTAACATGTTAGCATACGTTTTATAACCTCATTAAAAACTACCTTGACTTACGAATAATGTTTGGACTCAGTATGAAATATGAATGAATGAAAAGTTGCTCTAAACTCAGAAGTCCTACATGATAATTAACATCACTAACACAATACATGTTGCCTTACACTTAATTTGCACTGACACTAAGTAATCCTATTTAAAGAAGATGTGCAAAACAAATAATGCACATGACAACATAACATATAGAAGAGCACATATTATATGGCCAGCAAATGATACACTCACCTTCTAGTAGTGTTGAGCTGGCTGACCCAGGTGAAGACACTTGTTCCATCTCAGGTGACACATGTCCTCCAGGGGCAACTATATATAACAATAACATAAGTTTTACATTTACATGTGTAAATATTGAACAAACACTTATTGTATGTTCTGTATTTATGATTAACTAACAACATCAGTTCCTTAACCGAAAATGTGTGTGAAAGTGAACATAAATAGTTGTAATAACACTGTACATGCCTGTGTACTTAGAATTTTTGAGTTCCCTAACATACAACATACTATGTTTCTGCAGTAATGCGTGAGGATAAATAGATTAAATGAGTACATAAAAATCATATGTTGTGTAGTGATATCAGTATCATAATGTACATAACTATCATGAGATGACCATTCACAATGGTTATCATGAAGGTGGTCATATTGCAAAAAGTGTTGTTTTTGGTAGAGGATATGTGTGGTACATTAATCGAAGATGTGGCACACCTGAATGTGGCTGTGACTCAACAAGACAACACATGCAGTGTGTGATAATGTGTCTTTCATAGTAGTTCAACTATAGATATGAGTGAACTAATGTGTGACGTACGCTTTGATAAGTAATGAGTTGTTGGGGCATTTAGTAGCTAGAGTTAAGCTTTCAAATGAGTGTGATTAACTTCAGTTGTGCTATTCAGGTTGTAAGAAAGGTATTCCCTTCCCCAAAAAGCCTAATCAGCCACACCTTTCAATGACTTGAAACAGGTGCAAATGGTGTGAACTAAGTTGACCGTGAAATGAGGCTGTAATTAGTGTGTGTGCTGAACCCCACCCCCTCTGTTGAAGTGTATGCTGTGATGAGATATTAATTGCAGCTGCTTTAACACAATGGTAGATGAGCTAAGTAGTCATCTGCAGTGTTTAAGTTATGAAAACAATGACATAACATATGATACGTGTGCCTCATTATGCTGTCTGTATATGACATAAAGCAAAAATGGACCTTTTCATAAGCAACTATAGATGTGTTAGTGCCAGTGATGTTTGTAGGCCGTTACATGCAATTTCTTTGATGCATGCTTAAAATAGGTAGTAATGTCATGTTTGTCGGAGTAAAATCAATAAAATACACAATAATATGATACATATTTCTGTTCTGTACCTGTAGCTACTAATAATTTCTCATGAACATGTGTTACACATGTGTAGTACCCTGTTGTTCCCCATCTTCGCCCACCATCAATTGCTTCCACTGCAGCTATGCATTTTGGGAATTCACATGTAAATGAGCACGCAATGGCACGTGCTATATTAGTTACTGCTTTTAGTAGGACTACTACATATATGTCTATTTTGAGATATATATATACAGAATCAGACATATACATATATAGATGCAGGTATGCTTATATTGTGAAGACAGTATAAAAAGCAGTGTAAATATGCAAAATAACTGTAAGCAACGACACGCCTAGTACAGTAATATTTATCACCTGCTGGAAATTGTGACGGATAAATTCCAATGTCACGGTCACCAGCCAAGCCTTCCACGACGACGGTAAGTAATTTTGGCCGAAGCAGCTCCTCCAATGGAGTCAATATGAGACGTTGTGGTGTGGGCCCACCTCCAGTGCCAGTAGCATGCACGCGTTGGTCTTGTATTTTCTTTTTCAATTTGGACCTAATATCATCAAATCTTTTCCGACAATGATACTTGTCCCTGACACTATTCCCACAGGCATTGACACCAATGACTATTGTGTCCCACATTTCTTTTTTGCTTGCTGCACTTGTCCGCCCTTGAAAAACATATAAAAGATATGAGGTAAATTAATAATAATATAAGCACCAGTTTCCTACACTGCTAGCTGTTCCAAGAGATAGCAAACATGCTGTTTTATGTGTAATATGTGAAGCACATGAGCATTCACTACTAAACCTATACATGTAAGCAAGGTTGCATTCATATTGTATGCAGTTCTGGCAAATTGACCGCCTGTGTTTATTTGTCCTTGTAAGGCATGATAAAAAGCTGTGTTTCCACACTAATGAACATAGAAAGATATTGTGTACCCATATTTGCATATGAACAAAACTCAGATGACCTAGGATCACATGTATTTGAATAATAAATGTAAAGTTACACTTACCTACTAAATGTCCATAGAGACTGTCATAGTGCTCCAGAATGCCAGTGACAAGAGCCCTATTTTCCTGGTCATTGAAGCGAGGATTACGTGGCTTCTCCACACGTTTTTTCCGAGCAGGTTTAGGGTCAGAGCTTGGCTGGTGCTGACTGGACTCTCCTTCTTCCAATGGAAGAGCCTCCAAAAGCTGGCCACCAGCAAGCACGCCACCACCAGACACCCCATCAGCAACTGCGCCACCAGCAGCACTCCCAGCACCAGCACTCCCACTCCCAGCACCAGCACTCCCACTCCTAGCACCAGCACTCACACTCCTAGCACCAGCACTCACACTCCTAGCACCAGCACTCACACTCCTAGCACCAGCACTCCCAGCACCAGCACTCCCACTCACAGCAACAGCACTCCCACTCCCAACAACAGCACTCCCACTCCCAACAACAGCACTCCCACTCCCAACAACAGCACTCCCACTCCCAGCAACAACACTCGCAGCACCAGCACTCCCACTCCCAGCAACAGCACTCACACTCCCAGCAACAGCACTCCCACTCCCAGCAACACCACTCGGTGCACCAGCAACATCACTCCCCTGAACAGTACGTTCACTCCGACGCGTACTCCCACGAGTAGCACTCCCACTCCCACCAGCATCACTCTTCCCACGCTTTGCGGGCATACTTCCAGCACTCACAAAAAACAGACAAGAAATGTACAGGCAATCACACGACCCACTTCCACATATAAAACAAGACAAAGATGTAAACAAAACAACAAAGGACAAAGCTCACCCAATACACAACAAGTCTCTCAGTCAATATGCAAATCTTCAATCGTCCAGCTCTGTGCGTCTCTCTCTCTCTCTCACTCCCAACAACACAGAGAATGATTAGCAGTACACGTTGCCTTTAAATATGGCGCGCAATCAAAAACATGCTTGTTTCGCCTGATTCAGCAAGATTTGTGATTGTGCAACCTAACAGCACCCCGCCACGCACGCCGATACACCTGTGTGTGATCGGCTCATCATCGTGAGAGTGGGCGGATTTGTTTTCGGCTTGATTTTGAATGTATTCGGCACTTACTGCATACGGAGAGGGAAAAACGCCAATAACATGACTAATCGATAAGCTTGCCGATTTCACATAATCGTCGCTTACTGCATGAGGCCCATAGTGATTACTAGGCTTCTTCTAACGATGGATCAAAGAGGTCCATCAATTCTCACATTGAGAATTTAAAAACATACTGTAGTTTCAATTGTTTCTTATATTTTTTGTTACGTTTTATTGGGTGTAGGATAAATGTAACTGAAGCATGAAATTAATTTCCGTTTAGATATGAATATTTATAAAACACAGACAGAGGACTTATCAAGTTTTTTGTACCTATTGTATAGGAGAAACACAACTGTAAGTTTTATTCATTACAAAGAAACATATATCTATAAAAGACACTAATAATAATTTGTATATTATTTGCAGATATGACGGATTGCTTGAAGTGTCTTGATGAATACTGGCCAAATGAACAAAAAAATAAATGTATAGAAAAATCTACAGAATTCCTTTCCTACCAAGAACCATTAGGGGCAACTTTGGGTGTCGCAGCAGTAACCATAGCAGTAGTTCCTGCCATCATATTGCTCATCTTCATCATGTACAGAAACACTCCAATAGTCAAAGCCAATAACCGAGAGCTCAGTTATGTTCTGCTGATCTCCCTCCTCTTCTCAGTTTTCTGTGCTCTTGTTTTTATTGGTCAGCCTATGAATGTAACCTGCATCATCAGACAAATTGCCTTTGGCATTGTATTTGCTCTCAGTGTTTCTTGCATTTTGGCCAAAACTATCATGGTAGTCCTAGCATTCAGAGCCACAAAACCCAACAGTAGCATGAAACGATGGATTGGACCTCAGCTGGGTAACTCAATAGTTGTCATCTCCACATCAGTGCAGTTAATCCTCTGTACAGTGTGGCTGTGTGTCTCTCCTCCTTTTGTGGAAAGAAACACATCCTATAAACTAGGCACAATCATTATTCAATGCAATGAAGGCTCAACTACTGCATTCTGGTGTATGCTGGGATACATGGGTCTAATGGCAATAGTCAGCTTTGTGGTGGCTTTTTTATCTAGGAAACTGCCTGATAGTTTTAATGAAGCCAACTATATAACTTTCAGCATGCTAGTGTTTGTCACTGTTTGGCTGTCTTTCATCCCTGCTTATCTTAGCACCAAGGGGAAATATATGGTGGCAGTGGAGGTGTTTTCAATCTTGTCTTCCAGTGCTGGGTTAATCTCATGTATATTCTTCCCCAAATGTTATATCATATTACTGAGACCAGATCTAAATTCTAAAGAATTTCTCATGGGCAGAGGGGCTTCCAGGACCAACAAACTTAAATAGTGCCCTATAAAGAGATGTTAATGTATGTACATTACACTAGCTCAAAGCGAGTTTTCTTCTTAAAAAACAGTCTTGTATTTTCATGAAATGACGTAAAAATGTGGGTCTGACTGTTTATAAGTTTCAGCAAAAAATTCTATATTTCCTCTTGATTAATCTTCAAATGTAGAACAAGCAAATAACAATCTGACATCGGAGACACGAGGATACACTTATTCTTCTTAATCTTACCTACATATTAATGATGAAAAGCAGGGTGCAATGTTATCTATGGTGGATGATACCTATTTTGAAAGATAGTTTTTATGCCCACTTAGATGAACCACTCCAACTAGCAACATTTGTATAAGGGAACCATATAACTTTCAAATCTTGTGTTTAATAGGTCCATTGTTTATGTATAATTCATATTTGTCAAATAAAAACAGTCAATACCTGCATGGAACCCCAATTTCTCCAGGTTCAATACAGTTTTTCACATTCAAAATAAAATATGACATAATTAACTGTATGGCTTTAAGGCTCACACATCAGAAATCAATGGAACATTAACACCTAGACAAGAAGACCTAGAAAAGAATATATATTTGTCCTTAAACATCCCATGTACAACAACATGTCTGTATAATTTGTATATTGATTGAGTGCCTGACGTTTTGACATACAAAACAATGCAACGTATAATTTTTTTACAACACTATACTTTTACTTTAAAAAAAAAAAAATATATATATATACAGTATATATGATTTATATTAGACCTTAGGACCCGCATTCCCCAGTTAAGAAAGAAGAACCGGTCCTCGCTTATCCGAGGGAATGCGTCCTGCAAACCGCCGTCGGATAATGGACCGTCGGATTGCGAGTCCGTGTTAATCTGCGGCGGTGAGCGTCGGATAGGCGGTTCCAACATAGGATTATGCGTCCAGTGGACTGTACTATGCGGCGTCGGATAAGGTGTTCAACGGAAAGCGGACCATCAGATACTGAGGAATACCTGTACGCATTTCCCATTGTTATCAAGCAGACTCTGTAATATTTTGGCATAAAGTATATATTACTTTTTCAGTTTGTCACAGATAAAAGTTTTCTCAATGCTATGCATAGGGTTACACTAAGAACTGATAGAACAAACGTCCCAGATGGGGCGATTGGATCAGTGAAAAAAAACCTATTTAACAGCACTCAATCGCATAATGTAAGTGTAAAAGTATATTGTAAAGTTAGAGCTAAGGTGTCCATAATGTGATATGATGATAATATTAAAATCACTTTTAATAGTACAAAAAATAAAACACAGGGTGTTAAAAATACCCAAACAGGCAATTAAGCTACAACTAATTGAAGCTTAAAGTGATCAACCTTAAAAGGTAGGGTGATGACTGAGGCAGGTAAGCCTATCAAAAATAGAACTTGAGCCGCGCGTCTTCCCCTGCATATGGCCGGTTGCCGGGGACGCGATCGGGCCGTTGCTAAGGCCGCGGTCGCGTCGCTAGGGTCCCGGCGGCTAGCGAAGAGGGCGCCGCCATTCCACAGCCACTCGCGCATGCGCAGTGATCGCGCATGCGCAGGAAAGGCACTGAAGGCAGTTAGAGTCGTGCGAGTGCCGGAGCAGAGTAGGGAAAGGTTAAGGCAGCGTCAGGGAGATCGCGCATGCGCAGTACAGCACCCAAAAAGCCCGCGAAGCCCTAGCCTACCAGGGAAGGCTCTGAGCAGGGACTACAAGTCCCATGAGCCTCTGTATGCCCCACGTGACACCAGGGAGCCAATAGGGCTTAGGAACTCTGCAGAGGCAAGTGGATACAATTCGCGCGCTGAGCCCACGCTAGGCAGTCCAGACCAGGAGCAGCTGGGGAAGGAGGTAGGGTGCAGGAGTCAGTGACTCCCTGCACTAGGCCAGCAGCCCCCAAGCCCAAGATAGCCCTGAGTCCCCCAGTAGAGTGAGTGTTGCCAGGGACAGCCCTCAAGTTAGGGACCCTGTCACTTTCCTCAGTTGGAACTGGGGAACAGAAGGAAAGAAGTGGAACAGCGGGCTGAGTGTTAATTCGCAGTGCGTTGCTGCAGGCGCTGATAGGTGTCAAGGAAGCCAGTTGGAGCAGGGGAGCTGTGAGGGAAAGAAGGGTGCGGGGAGCGAGTGCAGCTCCTGCAACCCCATAGGTACCCACACCCCAGGTAGGCCCCAACTCCCCACTAGGTTAGTGGGTAAATGCTGAGTGAGGCCCAAGATAGGGACGCTGCCCTTAGTGTTAGTGTGCTGTCTTGTCAGGGTCACGGCTGTCAGTGCCGTGGGGTCTGACAGGCAGGCACAGTGTTGTGTAGCACGTTGGCTGCACACATCCAGTGGATCACAGCTTGTTGCTGTAGGCGCTGGGACTAGTCTAGTGATAGTCAGGACTGGGACGAGTTAGGGGAGTGGGGCAGGTTATTAACCTCTGTAGGCCCCTAGGAGTTTTCCCTAAAGCCATCAAGGTTGCGGTACTATAGGGACGGCCTATAGTATAGCGCGTGTCACTTAGTGCTGTAGGGACAGGTCCTAGGTTAGGGATCCTGTCACAGTAGGGTAGATTAGATAGGGACACAGCGGACGCTGTGGTTCCTGCTAAGAGGTTCGGATCCAAGTTGGGGTCCTCAGAGACTGTTTCCAGGGTGGGATCGCCAAGGAGGCCGGTTGGGGATCAGATGACGTCATCCTATGACTGATCCTTTGCAAAGCTCGTTGGAGATCCGAGCACGGGAGTGCTCGGCAGGTACTATCTAATACACAAGTGCACCAACGGGTCCTTAGTTAATAGTGACTGCGCAGTCACCCACGATCTTTGCAAGAGTGCGGGACATTGGGTGGGGTTCTTTGGACGCTGGGTGGGATCACCTGGTGTTGGGGAAGTGTCCTGCGGAACGTTGCAGTAAGTGTCTCCTCGAGAGAGGGACACCTGTTATTCTATGTTGTCTTGCTTGTTAGTAAAGTCACTAGTTATTATACATCGCTGTGTATTGGTTATTTGTATGTGTCCTGCGAGGAACCACTCCCCCTATGGTGGGAGCCATCGCAGGTGGAGGCGCTGTACCGAGTAAGTGGTTGTCCATAGTATTGTAATTGCCCCAGGTTCCCCGTGGCGGAAGCTCAGCCCTCCTGTGAGCCAACAGGTAAAGCACCATACCGGGTAACACTGTATGTTCCCTTGCACCCCACAATATATCTGCGATTGGGGGGGGGGGGAATACCCGTTACACATATATAGGCATTAGCAAAGTACAATACTTGCGTTATGGTGATCTCTCAAAGAAGCTCCTACACATACTCCCTATGTAGTGCCCATAAGTGAAAATAGGAAAGGCTCAGACTGTCCTGGAAAGCGTGTATATAATAACACATAGGTGCCCAGGGGATTAGTAACAGCAGCCCCGATGGCCGTTTAGCATAGGCGCTTTGTCAAGGGGTGATGAAGTGTCCCACGTGACATGAAAGGTGTACGAGAGCCATTGCATGCTGGGCAATTACGTGATGACGCAATACGCCTAGCATTGCCTACACGAGTGCAGGGATCACTAAACGCGGACGCCGGTTTAGGACTTCCCCTCAGCACACGCCAACTGCGATCCGAAGAGGGGAATTCTGCCTGGACTACGGACCTTCCGTTTGAGTGATATACCCCTTCGTTGTACTTGGATCCATATGATCCCATTTTTATTATAAGTCTTGTACTTGTTATTTTAATATGCCATTATAAATTGATTTATATGCACTTTTAGTGATTCTTTTCCTTTTCTCTGCGCCCTCATTCTTTTTGTTTTATGCAGTCATAAAAACATAATATATTTCTACTTGAGTGTGTAGCTGAGCCCCCTTACCTCTGTGGCGGGTGCGGGAGGGCTGCATCAAGGTGGTCGGGTGCCGCCAGAGCTTCGCAGGTTCGCTGCCATCTTTGTCCTCACGCATGCGCAATAGAGTCCTTGCTCATGCGCAGTACCAAAGTTGCGGCAGCCATCTTTCCCATGGCTCTGCAAGGGACTACATGTCCCAGGAGCCTTAGGGGCATGCAGAAAAGATACAGTTTGGCGCAAAGATAGTGTTCGGATGCCAGTGGCTCCCAGACTAGGCCAGCTTTGCCCCGAAGGCCCCAGCCCTTCAGATTGTGGTTGCTGCAGGGAAGGTCCCAGATAGGGACACTCCGCTTAGCTCACGGCAGCAATAGTGAGCGGTGGCTGGATGGCCACGCTGTGATCGGCGGCCTGCGGCCTGGGATCAGACCACAAGACACTCTAACTGGAGCTCCCTCAAGAGGCGGACGTTGCGACCCTGCTGAGTCTGGATCCCCAAATTATCCTGGTCTGGCCTGAGACCAGGAGAGGTACCCACGTGCACCAATGACCTTACACAGGGGTAACGCTACTCCACACACATTTTGGGTGGGCCGTGCTTTGTGGACACCAGGGTGGTTAGGTGCCCAGGGCACCCTCAGAACTTTGGGGGAACCCCACCGGAGTGGTGGACTTTGTGTGGGGTATATATACTGTGTGGGTATTGTGTTGGTGTACTGGTTATAATGTGTGTGTGTGTGTTAGTAAACTGTTATACTATACCTGTGTGTGCGTATTTCTCACTACTTAATTGAGGGGTTATCCCGCTTCATTGGGATCCGTTCCAGGTGGAGGCGCTGTACCGAGAAGGGCGAGCTCACCCTAGGCTCCCAGTGGAGGAGGCTTAGGCCTTCTGTGAGCCACAGGTAAAGGCAGCAAGCGTAGTTCCCATAGTCATAGGGAAAGGGGGCTACAAGTGTAATACAGTAGTTACCTTTTCTGATAGATGTCGCCTTACAAAATTATTAAAATAATACTGTTAGAGCACTCCTTGTTCATCTCATAATACCATGACACCCATCCCTATAGGGGTTACTTTTTCTCCCATCACTACAGAACTTGTTAGTTCATTGCACGTCTTTCCCTGCCCGGCCTAGAGCAGAGATGATAAAAAAACAACGAATATAGAGGACATACGGGAGATACTATTCAGCCTGAAGCATTAGCAAATCGTTCATCGCTCATTCTGATGTCACCACTTTCATACTAGATTTCGGCGTCCCCTATTATAAAAATATAAAGGTTGGTCCCTAGCTATGGAGGATTCTGCCATAAGTGAGGGTGATATCATTGGGAACTTCCTCTCAGTGGCCATTTTATTCCATGTCATGTGTATAATTTAGAAACAAAGTTCCAAGAGCAATGCTCAGTGTGAGGGACACATATAGTCAAGATAAGCATTAAGGTTGCACACACTGAGAGTGTGTAAAGGAAGCCAAATATTGCTGTGTGAAGTAATGGACCAAATGCTATATGAATAGTGGAGACATATATACTTTGAAAGTCCACAAGGTGGAGACAAAGACTGATGTATATTGATCACAATAAAATGCAGTAATCCACCGGACAGAAAATCTCCTCGATCTGCACTGTTACTGGTCAGCAACTCCTTCTGTTGTGGGGGGGAGATACAATACTCACGGGCCAGCGGCTCCTTGTCTATGCGTGCATCACGCTGATGAGTCTAAGGCCTCGGTCCCGTTGCGCTCGGTTGCGCGGGCGGCCATGTCGCGAGTTCCCCACCAGCAGGGGAATCCTCGCGAGCCGGTCCCGGTCCCCCCTGGCGGCACAGCTGACTACACGCTGTGGCGCGTCAGCCGCTAGGAGACACAAGAGAATGGTGTTTCCTAGCGTTGACGCGTCACGTGGTGTGGCTGTGAGCCAATGGGGAGGGGAGGCTTCGGGAGGAGGAGACTCAGAGGCTTCGGGGAGCGGGGAGGAGTGTGGAGTGAAAGCAGGTGAGTGCCTGTCTGTGTGTGTGTCTGAGTGCGTGAGTGCCTGTCTGTGTGTGTGTCTGAGTGCGTGCGTGCCTGTCTGTGTGTGTATGTGTGTGCCCGAGTGCGTGAGTGCCTGCCTCTGTCTGTGTGTGTGTGTATGAGTGCGTGAGTGCCTGCCTGTGTGTGCGCGCGTGTGTGTATGAGTGCGTGAGTGCCTGCCTGTGTGTGTGTGTGTGTATATGAGTGCCTGCGTGTGTGTTTAAAGTTACCCTCAGCAGCTCCAGCTCCAGCCCGAGTCCGTGGAGGGAGGGGGGGAGAGTAGCGGGTCCCTCCGCTCAAGCCACGCCCCCCCTCCCTGTCAAGCCTCCCACTCCCGCCCACCTCCCGCTCCGGCTCCCGCCCACCTCCCGCTCCGGCTCCCGCTCCCTACAGACCGCATATCGCGGTCTGTGTATGTCAGCGCACCGCCTGTCTGCAGTGCGGGCGCGCTGACTCTGGGAGCGGGGCCTTAGCCTAAGCAGAGGAGAAATCCAAATGTTGGAAGCGGTGCACAGCTGCAAAAACGGGGCCAGCACCAATGCTAATGAGGTTAAAAATAGTTTATTTGTAACATGGTAACGGGGACAGAGACACACAATTTTCATCCCTGGTGCAGGACTAATGAGACTTAACTAATGTTAAAAAAAATAGAGATTGCTGCCTCAAAGAATAACGAAGATAAAAGGTCTTGTGGCGCAATTGTTTCAGAGGAAAGGGAACAAGGGTGGGAAAGGGCAGTGACAAAGAAGGAAAAAAGGGGACTCAGTGGTGTATTATATATGCACATCAAGAGAGGGGAACAAGAACCCAGGGAAATCTCTAATAGCGTGCACACTAAGGGTAAATACAGGGGTGGGATTCAGCCGGTTCGCACCGGTTCGTGCGCATCTGGCGGCGTCTACAGCATGTCCCGGCATCTTTTCCCCCTGCGTTAAGTGCTCAATATGGACGCGCTGTGTCAAATGGTGCCGCGTTGCCATGCCAATGGGAACGCCACGTGATGTGCCGCCCCATTGATTTGCCAACGGGATGCTACGTGATGTCACAACGTTATGCAGCGTCGCGTTGCCATGGCAGCACTACGCCATGTGATGCCGCACAGCCATATTGACCAGGTTTGCAGGGGGAACATGAGATGCCGGAGCATGCTGGGAGGCGCTGCCCGCCACCTGCTGCCTGAACAGGTGAGGGGGAGAGAGGAAGGGAGATGTGAGGAGGAGATCTGGGGGAGATGTGAGGAGGAGATCTGGGGGAGATGTGAGGAGGAGATCTGGGGGAGATGTGAGGAGGAGATCTGGGGGAGATGTGAGGAGGAGATCTGGGGGAGATGTGAGGAGGAGATTTTGGGGGAGATGTGAGGGGAAGATGTGAGGAGGAGATTTTGGGGGAGATGCGAGGGGAAGATGTGAGGAGATCTGGGGGAGATGTGAGGAGGAGATCTGGGGGAGATGTGAGGAGGAGATCTGGGGAGATGTGGGAGGAGATCTGGGGGAGATGTGAGGAGGAGATTTTGGGGGAGATGTGAAGGGGAAGATGTGAGAGATCAGGGGAGATCTGGGGAGATGTGAGGAGGATATCTGGGGAGATGTGAAGGGGAGATGTGAGGAGGAGATCTGGGGGAATGTGGAGGGAGGAGATCTGGGGAGAGTGGTGAGGAGGAGATCTGGGGGAGATGTGAAGGGGAGATGTGAGGAGGAGATTGGGGAGATGTGAGGAGGAGGATGTGGGGGAGATGTGAGGAGGAGATCTGGGGGAGATGTGAGGAGGAGATTTTGGGGGAGATGTGAGGGGAAGATGTGAGGCGGTCTAGGGGAGATCTGGGGGAGATGTGAGGAGGAGATCTGGGGAGATGTGAAGGGGAGACTGAGGATGCTGAGAGGGATTGGGGGAGATCTGATGATGATGAGGGGGAGAAGCTGATGAGGGGGAGAAGCTGATGATGATGATGAGGGGGAGAAGGTGATGATGATTAAGGGTGGGAGAAGCTGATGATGATGAGGGGGAGAAGCTGATGATGGTGAGGGGGAGATCTGAGGGGGAGAAGCTGATGATGGTGATTTTTCACTATGAAAGGGCGGTAAGGTGAGAGAGAACTGGTTGCTAACATTTCTGAATTCCATCACTGGCCGTAAATATGTATTATGATGGATGAAGGTACTTAATACTTAACATTTAATTAATAGAATAAAAAATAAGGCACTCTGAACACCGCAGGTCTCCAAGAGAGTCTTCACAAACACGGGGTCTGCAGCTGCTATTCCCTTGTGGAAAGGATTATCCTTGCTTACCACAGCGGGTGCAGTATTACCTTGGACTGTTGGATTGCACCCCCTGTGTGGGACTATCATTTATATCAGTATTGGTTGCTGGATAATCCTGGACTGTCCCATGTACGCGCCCCCTGTTAGGATACATTTATCCCGGTTGCTCGTTGTTTTTGTGCATTTTTCTATAGGGAGATCTGTACAGGGAAAGGGAAGTACATATTTGTGCCTCGTGGGAACGGGCCTTAAGAAGGGGTTTGTACCCCGAAACGTTGCCGCCCCCCTCTCCCTGTCACTTTTATATTTTTTGTCTTACCCTATCCCACCCACCCTTTTTTCCTTCCCCTGTTTTTCTCCCATTATTATTTTGTTTGGATGCATTGTGGTTTTGTCTTTTTTACTAACATAACATTAGGATTTGTGGTTGGTTTTTTTTGCTCATTAAACCTTTTTTGGCATATTCCCTTCTTTTTTTATTCTTCTGTGCGCTGGGAACATTAGATTCTTTTTGGATTACTATTCGAGAGGAAATAGGGTCCTCTCAGTTCCACATTGCACCACATCCATTTATTTCCACTTATGCTGTCTTAATGTGCTGTCTATTTCGATTGTTTGTTATATTGTTCCAGTAGTGTTCTTTAGGTGCTAAGAACTACTGTGCCAATTTCGAGTTGAGCAATGATGGAGTGTGTCATTTAATATTGTGTCCTATAATGAGTGATACACACAATATATGTATGTGTGTGTTTTCTATTGATTTCTTCAGTAACTGACATTTTGTTTATATCTTATATTTTCATGTCATCTGCCTGGCCTCTCATGCTGGAATATCGACGAGCCATGCACAAAGAGCGAGACAATTGGATTAGATAGTAATCAGTTCTGTAGGATGAGTTGTTACTGTATTTTAGACATGCCTTCTTTCTTTTACTGTTTTTTTTTATGTTTTTATGTATAAATATTTTATATGCTTTTGGAGATACCGCATATGTATGATATTTGATTTTGATAGAAATATAGATCCATTTTTTAACGCTTTGGTCATGTTGTTTGTAATATATATATTTTTGTATGTCTTTTCATAATGTGTTATATATTGTGTAGACACTGAGGTTAGAACCATGAGTCTTTTCACCCATGTGCCTTCTGTGCATCTATTATAGCATTAGGCACCAGCTTATACAAATAAGTGTTTTAGTTTGTACCATGTGCCTGCATTAGGATCTATGCAGAGGGGATGTATTACATACTTTCCAGGGTTTAGCACTGGTTATCCGGATCAGGGAATTTCTGATTGGTCTTGTGTCGTGTGTGGTGCGGTGCTATTGGTGCAATCACTGCATCGTAGAAAACAGACACCTGAGAAACCCGGGTCCGGAACCAATGGGGAACCCACCTTGCCTACATTAGGGCTGTTAGCTGTAGAGGGTGATAGGATTCCTGACGTAGCTATTTGATACAGCGAAAAGCGTAGAATCCAGAAGGAGACGGAGCGACATCGCGATAGAACCACGTGAAGTGGAGCTGTTGCTTCTAGCGGCCGCAACAAGATGCAGCACCCGCCCCGCGTTTGTGTTCATCGGCGTGGATGTGACGGAGAGAGGGGTGGTGAGAACGTCTTCGCTCCAAGTGTATTGCTTAATGATTGTTTTTTTGTTTTTTTTTACTCTGCAAGTATATGTTTTATTTTCCAACTTGTACTTTATTTTCAGACAGACAATTTGCGTGAACTGTTTCAGAGAAATTCAAATTTTAAATGAAAATATATTGGTAACCACTATAACAAACACTACAACAACAATATGTAGCTTTACTTTGACATCTATTCATACATCCCGACCTTCTTTAGAATAAAGAGTTGTGTGTTCTTTTTGTTTTTCATCTTACAGATCGTTTGTTGTGAGTGAGATTGTCATTGTTACATGGAAGTGTTTTGCAGTTTTCCATATTATATTAAACGTATTTATTTTCTATGTTTCAATATTTTTCTTAATGCTTGTTTTTATTGCACAATCTGTAAGTGCACACTCGTGAGGGTATCATTTTATTAAATAACTGTCATATATAGCACTGCGCTATGGTGTTCTTCTGTTTCCTACCATAGTACACCCATACAGCTTTCCCAAACCAAGAGGTCACCTGGTATATATTGGACCTGTGTTCCTGCACACCTACATATTGTGTGTGATATGCTTTGCTTACTCATGTGAGTATAACTTTTGCAGATTTTTGAACAACATCCATCTTTGTCTACCTACAGTATTGCAATATATATTGTTTTATCTCTCCGCAACCCGCTCCCTCATCCTGCTTGTCCACAGTATCTTAAGGAAAAATAAGACTTTTCCATATGTGAAGGTTGAGTGGGATTGCATTTCTGTACATTTGTATTTTTTTTTTTACTTGCTTTCACTATTGTGTGATTTGCACTATTGGCTGGAGTGTTTTTCCTACTTCTTACCACTAGGTGTCACTGTTGCTCTATTTCTCTATTTTTCCAATGGTTTTTAATCAGATTCACTACCTCTAGCGCCAGTCCTGTTATTTTGCGTTAATATAACTGTCCCTAAGTGTCATCATTGAGTCTAGGCGCAAAGTTTATCTTTCCTTTCTTGCCTTTAAATACTTTCTCGGCAAGCTACCCGTCTATCTGAGCCGCTACCACATGCAGCACTTATAATCTGAGATCAGACTCCAAAAGACTGTGCATGGTCCCAAGGTTCAGCAAAGTATCCGGACGTTCCTTCTCTTACCGTGCACCCCAAAACTGGAATAATCTACCGGAGACTCTCACAGCGACCACCAGTCTAAGGCTGCGTCCCCGCTGGCGCTGACTGCGCTCATGCTTGAGAACGGTGAGGTCACCAACTCTCTAAGCATGAGTGCCTGGTGTCCTGCCTATTTTGCAAGCACGGGGTGGGGAGGGGGCATTGCGGGCTTCAAAGTCAGTTGTTTTTTTTTGTCTGCTCAAGCGCCAAGCTTGGTGAGCATACGTGCCCGCGTGAGCAGGGACGGGACAATTTAAATTGCAGGAACTAAACTCGGCAAGCGCCGCACGCTCAGCGCTAGCGTGGACGCAGCCTAAGTTCTTTCAAAACTAAAGCTGTCTCACATTTTAATCTGGTCTGTAACTTACATACGCCTATAATATATATTATCTGTAACTGTGCACGCAATGTCTTGTATATAATGTATACTTGTTCACTTATGTAACTGTATTTGTACCATGTATTATTTGTCATCTTAATTCTATGCCCGGGACATACTTGAAAATGAGAGGTAACTCCCAATGTAAAACATTTTATAAATAAATAAACTAACACAAAATAAACAGAGGGGGCCTAATTTATCCTTTACTAGAGGAAACTTTTCCACGGACTCTACAACCCAAGGCTGCTGCTCCCCTCTCCTTCTGGGACCCCCATCTTAACAGTCCCCCTCTGACTCTTACATCTCCTCTGAGGTAGTGCCATCTGTCATCACAAGGTGGCGCCTGTCATCTACTACTTACTAGTAACTCCCTATATTAAGGATATGAATGAAAGATTAGGGTAAGAACCCTCTGGTGATGCTCTCACTATGCAAGGGAATCCATAAGCAATATAAAAAATATGTCCATATATATAGAAAAAACGGTATATAATAAAAAAAGATAAGCATTATAAATTGAGTCCAGTGGGTATGCCGATGGTGTGTGGTGTGCCTGAATACCCCCACCTCACCTGTGAGCAGCCGTTGGGAAAGTCTCACCACGCCGATGGAAACACACTCCCCACGGATGATGACAATGGGGCAAAAACCTCCTCAGCCGTACGTGCGGTAACCCGGTAGGTAAGGAATGGAGATGGAAGTGGAGACCTGCAAGCAGAGTCTGGCACCCGGTAGACGGCGGGAGACTCTGTGCAGGTCTCCACTTCATCGGCCAGTCCTTACATAACGGGTTACCGCACGTACGGCTGAGGAGGTTTTTGCCCCATTGTGCATCATCCGGTGGGGGAGTGTGTTCCATCGGCGTGGTGAGACTTTTCCAACGGCTGCTCACAGGTGAGGTGGGGGTATTCAGGCACACACACACACCATCGGCATACCCACTGGACTCCAATTTATAACGCATTATCTTTTTTTATTATATACCGTTTTTTCTATATATATGGACATATTTTTTATATTGCTTATGGATTCCCTTGCATCGTGAGAGCATCACCAGAGGGTTCTTACCCTAATCTTTCATTCATGGACTGTTATATTGGTTGGTAGCTCATACAAGCAAGGTATTTATTATATTAAATATATTTTTTTTCAACAGGGCTGGTTAGACATGGTTTTTGATATTTCCCATATATTTTTTCATTAAGGCTGTGAATCACACATTATAACCCTTTTTAAACTATCTTTTATACACTTCACTATTAAGCTTTTTTTCTTGGCAATCATGGAGGATACAGAACAATCTGAAAATGAAGACATACAAAGTAACCTTTATGTGCAGACTTGCAGTGATAATACAAAAAGGATCAAGCGAGCTGAATATGTGTTTGACAATTCCATTGAGTTTGTGTGTGAAGAAAATTCAGATTTAACAGCACATTTCCTCAAATTAGAAAAATTATTATCAGATAACATCAGGCTATGGTGGGATATTACCACCTTAGAGAACTACACCAAAACCAAAAGAATCCCAAGAGGACTCTGAGAATAAAAAAGGCACCTACTTTTGGTTTTAGTAGTAGAGAATTTGAGGAGAAATGGAAAACTACATTAAATGATTGCTCATTCAAACTCATGGGTTTGATCATTGAACATAAGATGACTGAGAGAGTTTCATTGGGTACTGAGATAAAATCTCTACAGAACAAGCTTAAAACCTATGAAAAAATGTAACATTTTTCAAATAATGATAAAACATTATTGTCCAATATAGAAGCTATTGAGGACACGATTATGGAAAAAAAGCAGTCCAAATTTGAACGGGATCGCTTGGACTATGAGAGAAACCAGGTTTACACCTGGGAAAGACCTGGGAATCCTAATACTAATAGAGGTAGATCTAGAACCCCCTCATACCCACAAACACATAGAGATAAGACATCCAGTACACCAAAGAAATCAATTTTAAAGTCTAAATATGCTGATACCTCCAGCTATGAATCTGATACCTCAGAAAATGAGAACAAATACCCATCAGTATCCTTTGATATTACATCAGACACATGGAGAGGAACTAGTTCCTCGGGTCAAACACCACGGGATGCCCCTACACCTGGCACATCGGGTTACTTTTACCATTCCAATAAACCACAGGAGTCAAAAAACTATCAAGGACAAGGAGGTCAAAGAGGAAGAGGGGGAACAAGAGGGGCAACAAAGAGGAAAAAATATTCTTAACATCTGAAGATTGTAATGTCATTAACATCTCACAAAAGACATTAACTACAGGACAATTATCCCTACTTAATCGAGGGTTGAATTTTGCCCCTCAAAGTGACTTCAACCTCTTTGATATCTATATTGACTTACAGCGATTTACTCGCAAGTTGACCTTAAAAAAATTATTTTCCAACAGGTCTAGGAATGTTGTACCCCCCATATGTGATTCTGTCGAGTCATCCATAGATAGTGGTGGAGATGACTCAACAGAACTAGTCTGCTCTGATTTTTCATTTAAAGAATTGTGTGCGATCTCTGATTTAGAAGATTTACGTATGGAACAGGAAATGGAGAATACAGTAGAGGAGGTGTCCCTTTCTGATTTTCTAAGTTTCGAACACACTACATTTAGGAAGAAATCCACCTTTTGTCCCTATGGCTCTAAGAGTGCATTTATTACCACATTTGAGAAATTGGTGGAAAAAGATCTGAAGGCTCTAGCAAAAAACTGTAAATATGATCCTTATCGTTGCAGCAATCTCACCACCCTTGAACTGCAAGAATTACAAACTTTAAAACAAGACAAAACCATAGTGATTAAAAATGCAGACAAGGGTGGTGCGATTGTTTTACAATCTGCTGAGAGTTATAAACTAGAGGCTTTAAGACAATTGTCTGATCATCAAGCTTATTGTAAATTAGCCTCAGACCCTACCACCAATTTCTCTCGTGAATTGAATGATTTGCTGGAACTAGGCAGAGAACTCTATGTGCTAAGCAAAAAGGAATTTGAATTTCTATGCGCCCCTAACCCCATAGTTCCCATCTTTCACCATCTCCCAAAGATCCATAAGTCTCTCACAAGTCCTCCGGGACGTCCCATTGTGGCGAGCATTGGATCTTTGGGAGATGGGCTCTCTCGCTTTATAGATGCCTATTTGCAACCCATTGTACAGTCATTACCATCCTTCTTAAAGGACTCCAGTCAATTGATTTTTGATCTCAATAAAATACAGTGGCGAGAGAGTTATAGATGGGTATCTATGGACGTTACCTCTCTTTATAAAATCATTAAACATGAACAGGGCATTTTCGCCATACAGCATTTTCTCACACTTTCTCACTTATCACCAGCACTTTGCACTTTTTTATTAGATTCTATCACATTTTTACTCACGCACAATTATTTTTCTTTTGATTCACAATTTTATTTACAAATTCGAGGCACCGCTATGGGCACTTCTTTCGCACCCTCATATGCGAATCATTTTATGGGGTTTTGGGAGTCTGATTTCATTTTTAGTGACAAAAATTCTTTTCGGCACCAAATAAAATTCTACAAACGGTATATAGATGATCTTCTATTTATCTGGGATGGTGACTTCACATCACTACAAACCTTTATACACTCACTTAATACTAATGACCAGAATCTACACTTCACTTATCAAGAAAATATTCACCACATTTATTATTTAGATTTAATGCTGTATGTCGATATGCGGGGTTGCATCCAAACCGATATTTATAGGAAATCTAATGCACGAAATTCCTACCTTAGAGCGGACAGTAATCATTCTAAGTCTCTTAAAAAGGGCATTCTTAAGGGACAATTTACAAGATT
>WSYH01011526.1:0-20715 GCA_036426205.1 Ascaphus truei | reverse complement strand
CCTGTAGACCATTGGGTCCCGAAACTTCCTGCGTTGATGTCAGAGTTACCGTGCCCAGTGACGCTGCATGTCTGCGCCTCCCAGTCCCGAGGCAGGGGTCAGCCGAGTCAGCGCGGCATTGCAGGGCAGGTAATACAGGATCAAGTCCCTTTTCTGAAAAAAGACGCTTTCTTGCGAGTGCAGTTTAAACTTTTTTTTTAATACGAAAATGTTTGACACTAATAGAGGCGTTTCTGTTCTGTGCTTTGCAGAATCATTTTCAGTATAGGAGGTTGGAAAGGTTCCTCCGTCTGATCTACAAGGGACCCTTTGTCTATGTGAATGGACTTTTCACATTTGAACTTTTAGGATTATTTTATTTCTTATTGTTTCTTCCCTGTGCCTGTTAGCGGTGTAGGACATTTTTCCGTGCCAAATGGTCCCCGACGCTTTGCCGTGACTCACCCTGCTGCCGGAACCTGCCGCTGCCAGCCACTTCTTGAGGTAAGTGCCTGCCTAAACCCCCCTACCCTAGCACTTACCATAAACTCCCTACCGTAAGCTATAAACCCCCTTATATTACCCGCTACCCAAACAGTAATACATTTACCTTAGAAGCGGCCGGCGAGGTGAGTCAGATTGCAGCGGTTGGATCGACTGTGGTGGTGAGTTGAGTCGGGCGAAGCGCGGCGGGCCATATGGTCATGGCAAAACGGCTGTGACATAATGTCCCATTCCACTTGTTAGCACCCCTGCCTCACAGAAAAGCAAAAGAAAAGGGGGAGCACAGGTTTGAGAGGTGATGGAGAGAGAAAATGGGTGCAATTTGATTAAATTCAATATTCCTGAACTGATAGAGCGAGAATAATGGTGTGTAAAATATTGTAAACACTTACACGGCCTTGTGTAAATGCTATCACATCCGGTCTCTTTTCTCTCCTTCCTTCTCCTCCTCTTGTTTCTTCTTTCCTGTGGTGTTCCTTTTGTGGGGGTTCTTCTTCTTCGTCCAAGTAGTCCCCTCTTCAGACTTCCAACTTATTTCAATTGTGGTGTCACCCTCAAAGTAAATGGATATAAAAATGGAGAAAAATTGAGGGACAGATATTGATCAGATAAGACAAAAACCTTATTCGGATGTGTGCAGATAATAAATGCGAAAATACTGCAAACACACACACGGGCAAAGGGTGTAATCCTGGGGAGGTATCTTTGTCCTCCTCACTAAGAGAGTTCACATATGGAACTCTAAATCCTCCTGATCGATAGTGATAGTTTCCACTGTTAGTGGAACAATTGTGGGGGGAGGGGAGGGGATATAACAAGAGACTACAAAGATACTACACGGCCACTGGAGTTGGTTATCTTTAAACTCCTCCTTGAGGTCCAGCACTGCTTCCAAGGGTAAGTGCTTTGTGTGTTTGTAGTGTCTAAAATGACTCTAAATAGCGTGTACCAAACTTAATCTTTAATAAAAAAAAAACATATCAATAGTCAAAAAACACTTAGTCAGATGCATAAGTGCCGAAATACAAAAAAAAAAATGGCCAGTCTTAGGGAAATCTCGCAGGTCATCAGACGCGCAGCTAACTCTGCCCGCGTCCGGGCGTTGTGTGAGGTCCTACTTCCTGCTCCGACGGTGGCCGAACACGTTTAAAATGCTTTAGGGTCTTGAGCTACGCGTTTCGCCTTTCTTGGGCTTTCCTCAGGCTCCGTGATGGGCTCAGTAGGGTCTAGCAATATGCCTACCAAACAACGTCCAATCCTCTCACTCTCCTCCCCTCCAGCCCTCCCCTCTCTCTTCATAATTAATTTATCAAGAGGATCATTTAAACACATTCTAAAGGATCCCTTCTCACTTCATGACAGTGTAATAATGTCATTAAAACGAGTCTAAAAGATTCCAATGGTATATAACCACGATCTACAATTGTAAAGCTCTTGGCATTGGGATTGTCATTTAATATGGCGACAAGTAAGTATGTAAATGCAACAAATTTATAAAATAGTGCAATTAATGCAGTCTGATGATGTACTGTACTGTATCATTTTTCCAAATACATTAAACCTGCAATAAAATCCAATAGTTGTTTTTGTCTACAGAATCATATTTCTTTATACAAAAATAAAATTAATACATGTGAATTTATAATCTTAGTTTAAATGCGGTTGAAATTAAAAAAGTCATAATAATATCTCTTAGTGATGTTTTAAAAAAGCATACGCATCCATTTTATAAATTTAAACAATTTAAAATTTTGTGATAAAATGCATAATCTTATTATAAGCAGCTCGACTAATTGAAACAATGATGATGATATAATTTACTATGTAAATTTGAGTCTCGGGATCGTATTGGATTAAATATCCCTGAAGTCATATATAAAATCAGTAATAACAATTTTACACAAATGGCTTAAAATGTGTAAAGTCCTACAAATTTTTATTACGATCACATATAATCAAGCATATAATATACTACCCTACTAAACATTACTTGGAAGCAGTGTCATGCATAAAGTATACGTGACCTCAAGAATATATTTATGTGGTCGATTCTGTTGAAAAAGAATCATAAAACAATGTCAATAGTACATGATATCATATTGAAATAAAGTGAAACAGTGGAGAGTGTTTGTAAATAATGAGCAAAAATAATCAAACTAATTTGAAATATGGCAAATATTTAAACACAATATGCCATAAAAAGCGTGCATTAAAGTAAGTCATAAATGGTTCAATGGCGAGACATACTTATTTTGTCTAGAGGGAGTGCCCGGGTACTTTTCTTTTATTATAAGACCCCTGCCTGCACACCTGGAATGCATGGCTTTGTTCTCTCTATCTCTGTTGCGGATTTGCGACCCAGGGTTGCAGACAGGCGATAGCTTTCAGTAGTCTACTCCGTGTTATACGGTATGTTTGCAGGACAAAATCCTGATTTCTTGTCACTGTCATTTGCATTTGTGCAAACCGCCCACAGCTACGTAGAGCAACTAAGCAAATGTCCCTGCGTTCAAGTGTTGAGTGGGGCCCTGACAGATAACCTTATTCATGTCTGTCTAATGTCAAATACAGGACATACTTTGAAAACGAGAGGTAACTCTCAATGTACTACTTCCTGGTAAAATATTTTATAAATAAATAAATACAATGCAAACGTTGTCACGTGAAAGAACATTCCCTCTCTTGGGGCACAAATAAAATGACAGTGTGCTATACGTTCCCGGTGCCGTTAATATCTACACATTTCCTACCTAATCGCCCAGACGCCTGGAACCAGCCCCTGAGTCACGGTAATCCAGGTCAGAGAGCCATGTCAGCACACACCGATGTTACCCCTAAGAAGCCGGCAGGGAGGGTTACATGCATTTAAGAAGAATAATGGTATTGTATCACCAACGATGTATTTAAGCAGAGCAAAATGTGAAAAATCCTATATCTTTTTCTTATAAATCAGTTCGAGTATTAGATATGACTTGTTTTTTTTTTTGATTTTTTTTTAGTGCGATTTTTAATGCGTTTGTAAACAGATGTACTACTGATCAGTGCTTTGGGTGCTGCGCAACCATTTGAAAAGTCATATCCACTTCCCTTCTTTTGAACAAGCTCCGACACACACCTTTTTGAGCTCTGCCCTTTGGCAACAAAGTATCTCAAACAGATCTGTTGCTGTGTTTCAAAACAGCAGACTGTCTATTGCGCTAAAAGCTGTAGCATAATGTGTTACACTTAGTAATAGAATGTTACATATCAGTTGCAGCATTTCTGACTACTACGACGCAGGTTTTAGAAGGCGGCCATTTCATTAGGCACACAATCACGTTTTTACAGATTTATAACAGGAGCTCCTAATGATTGCAGCTTAGGTAAGAATGTCAACACGTAATGTAGCGCAAGGAGCACAGCAAAAACGTTTATCCAAAAAAATGATTTGGGGCAACCAGTAAAAATAAAAGGATTTGAATTCATCAGGTCACCAATGGAGATGAAAGAAACAAAGGCACCAACGCTGTTTATCCAGGGATGAACAGGATGAAACGCGTTGATTTGCATGTTTCTTTCATCTCCATTGTGACCTGAGAATTAAATCCTTTATTTTACCTGGAGTTGCCCTCAAATATTTTTTCTGTAAATGTTTTTGCTGTTCTCCTTTGCGCTACATTACCCAGTTGCTGATTCTACTCTGCCAGGGACTGCACGCTCTGGAACCTTGGAACTTCGGACTCATTCTGGAACCCCATAGGCAAGTACATGGCTTCGGCCCTTAAATGTTTACCTTTGACCCTACATCTGGGGATGGCTTATATTCTATAGGGGGTTAATATACAAGACCTTTTGTTGCGGTAGTCAAGTGGACACCGCTAGTCATTTGCCCCCTGGATATGTGGACTGTAAAGCACTATGAATGGTTCCAGTATGGTTATTATTGCCTGATGTTTTTGTGTGATCAGCGTACCACTTATATTGAGCACCAGTTTTCTACAAACCTCTCTAGGTAAGAATGTAGAATAATGCATTCTCACATGCTTTACATATTAAAAAGAAAGAGAAAAGAAAAAAAAGTTGGCAAGAATGTAGTATTGCTGCTTTAACCTTACTGCTGTCACATTAAATACTGTGGGGGCCTTAGATACAAACAGGGATTCTCAGTGGTCATCTCCTGTATGCCTCATTCAAGGAAATCTCCCTTGTGTAATCCTCTCCTGGCTTTCTATCAAATCCCGCATCACGACTCCATTTCTCCTCACTTTTAAAGCTTTACACGCTTCTGCCCTCCCCTACATCTCAGCCCTAATTTCTCGCTATGCACCACCCCGACTCTTGCGTTCTGCTCTACCCCTTTTGTATCTAAAGCCCTCTTCTGCCCTAAACCTTTCTCACTGACTACCCACACCTCTCGATTGCCTCCCCTCTCTAACACATTAAGACCCACCTCAAAACACACCTGCTTAAGGAGCATATGAGTAGCTCCATGGCCTGATAATTGAACCTCATAAACTTTGGCCCCTTGCAGACACACTTAAGAGTACGCCCTCCAACGTCTTTGTACGTTCTTCCTACCTACCAATTAGATTGTAAGCTTTCGGGGGCGGGGACCTTTTCCTAAATGTTACTGTTTATGTCTCAAGCATTTCTCCCCTTTATGTGTTATTTTGTAGTATTTGTTTTTTTAAAAATATGATTGTCACGTGTATTACTGCTGTGAGTACATGTACATTAATGGTGCTATACAAATAAGACATATTACATTTTTATTGTGCACATTTATTTAATATTTTGCATAATCTCTAAGGAGACTTTGAGGCTACGTATAAATAGCGTAGCTATGGCTCATTTAATGGTAAAATAACTTCTCTAAGCTTATTTTTTTTTTATAAACTCCTTTATTAAATCGCAGTGCTTTAAAAAGCCCACCCATTCAACCCAAAGAGTTCATTTATTCCGTGGACCATGTAAGCGACAGGGGATGATGAATGATTTTTAAAACTGAACACTGTAAATTAAACTGTCTGGAACGGATTCAATATGTGATGTGATCTGGCTGTCTTTGTTCTGCGAGCGAAATAGGCAAAATACTTACAATATGGTATGTAAACTCATACTGGCACTTACCTCATTACCCTACGGTTCCTAATGCTAAATCCTACAGAACTGGGCTAATGTTTCTAAGCCCTCTGGGTTTGCAACATCCAAATTATTATTTTCTTCTGGAAATGAGAGGAAGGTATGGTCTCAAGACGTTTTGGGAGTCTATGGCTTTATGGCTGGATTATAATGCATTGTGCTAAAGATAAGAACATTGTTGAAGTACATGGTCACGACCTTCCATTGCAAAGAAATCAGTGCTAACGCTCTGCCCTTTGAAGAATGCATACTGTGATTTGGAGACTGATTGGATCCTGTCACTTTGAACAAGTGCTTTTATCCTTGCTTCAGATACAAATGGAATTGGGAGCCAGTAGTAATGCCCAAAGCGCCAGCAGATGAAGAGTACTTATCCAAATGCTCAACCCATAATCATCATCAACATGAGAAACACTTGCTTTCTCTTAACGGTACAGATGTGACCTGTTCTATTCAACATCACATTATACAACTATATACTTTATCACTGATTTGCCATTGGGGTTTCCTTAGCAATACATAACATTGTTTCCCAATATTATCACAATGTGTCACGACATATGGGCAGTGGTAAAAGCACATACTCTGTGTTCAGCCGAAAGCACACTGCCGGGGCCATGATATTTAAACATGGTATACATTTCTATTGTTAATCATAATTTTAAAGTGAGAAGAAAATGCATAATGCAGCATCTGTGTAAATTCTATCCTTACCTGGAATCTGGAAGTGTTAGGAATGTCCTATAATTAGGTAATTTTCTCACATAATGTTCCTAGCTCAGCTACAGTCACTCGTTGCGAGTTTGAGAATTGTTTATATTGTAATAGTAAGCACCACATCAGGGGAGAATTTTGCCACCCGGAAGTGTACATTACAGCCCGAGCCTCCTGTATTTTTCTAGAGAGTTTGAACCAAAGCATGTAGGCCAAAATGTTCTGGCAGAAAAGGGTAGAACAAGGAGCCCAGCACAAAAATCCACCCTTAAAGAAAATAAGTTCAGGGCAACTCCATATAAAAAAGTTAAGGTATTTTAATAAGTGTGACAAAAATGAGGAGAGAGCTAGGCACCAACGTGTTTCATCCCAAGGGACTTTATCACACCTTGATCTACCCGATAGGATAGCACGCCCTGGAACCGAGGAACCTTGGATCTACTTTGGAGATTCCCTAGGAGATAATGGGCTTTGGCCCCTACTGTTTACTTTGACCCTGGTCGGGGATTATTGTGGGGTTAATATACCAAGACCATTGGATGCGTGTGTCAAGTGGACACTGCTACTCTGGTTGCCCCTGGAATATCTATTCGATGGATTGTTATATACCTTGTTGGGTCCAGCTTACCTCTTCATTTGAATCTCATATACAGTATGATTACACATTGTATCTGAGCACCCACCTCTCACACACCACCAGGCCAGAACTGTTCTAACGGTGCTATTCCATGGTTACTTTCAGTACTGCAATAGCAAATCTGGCCACTCTTCTAGATAGCCACTGACGTAGTAACATTAGAAGTTGGATAATGACTGAAGGGTGGATCTGTCAAGGAAACGGCACTCCACATTATTTCAATAGGAAAAATTGAGTTTAATAGTAGAGGATCCAGCTACTATAAAGCTCAGTTTTTGCTATTGAAAAGTAGGCCTGGGCATGGTCAGCCGCTTATGCGCTGATCCGTGCTGAGAGCGTGCTGCTGCTCCGGCACTGAGCCCCTCCAGCCGCCAATGAGAGCGGCTCTTAACAGGGGCTCGCGCTCGCATCCGATGCTTGGGGAAGCGTGTCGCACACAGATTTCAATTTGGCGCTCGCCGGAGCGCAGGCAGGGCGTCACGTGAGCGTTCGCCCAATGAGGGCGAACACTCCGTGACGTCACTGGCCCGCCCCAGACCCGGCCCCCGGACACGCCCACGGACGCGCGCTGTGTAGGCCAGGGAAAGCACCGCTTTCCCTGAGCCTCAGCGCGCCTCAGCCCGGACAAAATCACTATGTCCCGGCCTATTGCGGAGTGGAGTGACGTTTTTTCCTTGACGGGACCCACGTTGCAGTCATTACTCCTACTTCTGAATGTCACTTGCAGCATCGGCCATTTTGAATTCTTAATGCTGCACAGGTGAGCATCAGGACCAGGTCGCTCCTAGAGGTCAGTTTAATGTTCCTGCTTTAGAGGCACGGGGAAAAAATAAAATTGCGTCCTTAGGAACCTCCCACGGTTAATCTGATTCAGTGGCGTAGCTAGAACAGGGAGGGCCCCGGACAAAAAAATTTCAGAGCCTCATTAATATAATAAGTGTAAAAAAATTGGCCCTCCCCATCCTCTCTCTATCATCAGCTCCCCTCACACTCTCCGCCTCTCCTCATCACCCTCCTTATCATCAGCTCTCCCCCTCTCCATCATCCCCTCACCAGCTATCTCCCCCTCCGTCTCAGCTGCCCTCACCAGCTCTCCCCCTCTCATCATCAGCTCCTCCTCACCAACTCGCCCCTCTCATCAGCACCCCTCACCACTCTCCCCTCCTATGATCAGCTCCTCCCACCGCAGGTCTCTCCCTCTCATCATCAGCCTCCCCTTCACCAGCTCTCCCCCTCACTATCAGCTCCCTCTACCAGCTCCCCTCATCCTCTCAGCTCCCCCTCACCAGCTCTCCCCTCATCCTCTTCAGCTCCCCTCACAACTCTCCCCTCATCTATCAGCTCCTCCTCACCAGCTCTCCCCCTCATCCTCATCCAGCTCCCCCTCACCAGCTATCCCCCTCATAATCATCAGCTCCCTGTCACCAGCTCTCCCCCTCATCCTCATCAGCTCACGCACCAGCTCATCCCCCTCATCCTCATCAGCTCCCCCTCACCACCTTCCCCCCTCATAATCATCAGTCCCCCTCACCAGCTCGCTCCCCATGATAATCACAGCTATCCCTCCTCATCATCATCAGTTCCCTCTCACCAGCTATCTCCCCTCTCATCCTCACCAGCTCTCCCCCCTTCATCCTCATCAGCTCCCCCTCACCAGCTCTCTCTCTTCCCTCAGCTCTTCTATTCCCCTCACTCTCTCTCTTCCCCTCAGCTCTCTTCCCCTCAGCTTCTTCCCTCAGCTCTCTCCTTCCCCTCATGCGCTCTCGTCTTCCCCTCACGCTCTCTTTCCACCTCAGCGATCTCCTCTTCCCCTCGCGCTCTCTCTTCCCCTCAGCTCTCTCTCCATCTCCGCTTCTCTCTCTCCTACTCTCTCTACTCTCTCCTCAGCACTCTCTTCCCTCATTCCCCCGCTCTCTTCCCCTCAGCGCTCTCTCATTCCACCTCAGCGCTCTCTCTTCCCCTCAGCGCTCTCTTTCCCCTCAGTGCTCTCTCTTCCACCCTCAGGCTTCTCTTCTCCTCAGCGCTGCTCTCTTCCCCTCAGCGCTTCTACTCTTCCCCTCAGCGCTCTCTCTTCCCCTCAGCGCTCTTCTCTTCCCCTCAGCGCTTCTCCTTCCCTCAGCGCTCTCTCTTCCCTCAGCGCTCTCTTCCCTCAGCGCTCTCGTTCCCTCAGCGCTCTCTTTCTCCACGCTCTCTTCCCCTCAGCGCCTCTCCAAGCGCTTTCTCCCCTCACGCTTCCTTTTCCCCTCAGCGCTTTCTCTTCCCCTCAGTGCCTCTTCTCTTCCCCTCATTGCTCTCTCTTCCCCTCAGCGCTACTCTCTTATTTCCTCAGCGCTCTCCTCTTCCCCTCAGCGCTCTATCTTCTCCTCAGGCTCTCTCTCTTCCCCTCAGCGCTCTCTCTTCCCCTCAGCGCTTTCCCGCTTCTCTCCTATTGCCTACCTTTGGCTGAGGAGTGATCAGACAGACCGCTTGGAAGAGGACGCAGTGGCAGCAGACACAGGTAGCAAATAAGACTTCCGGGTCCAGATGTAGAGGGCGCTCCCTCCCCTGCTTGCTGATTCCTCTAACCGCTTCTGTTTGCCAGGGCCCACCACCGCATACCTACTCCCCCGCCTGTCTCTACAGGGGGGGAGAGAGCGGGCCCAAAGAGTACGGGCCACCCCAGGCTAAGATACGCCCCTGGTCTGATTACATAACTCAACACCATGCTCTGGGATTTTGCACGGGGATATACCTGATGGAGGGAGATCCATCGTCACAGCTCAGAGAGAGACCATTTGAACATGTTACGTTCCCAGAGAAATCCCTGACACATCCACGTCACCAATGGAGAAATACAGGTCTTAGGGCCTCATGTCAGAGAGCAGCGCTATTTTAAAATTGGCGAGGGAAAAAAAGTAGTTGACTGGAAAGTTTTATTCTCCATATGCAGAAGATGGGCGAAATCCGCATTTTTTAGCATTACGGCATGTGGAGAATTGTAAATGAGTGAGAAGCGCGCGCTCAGCTGAAAGCAGAAAAAAAAAATCGCGCATTTTTTTTTCCCCCCTATAGCCAGCGAGCTCCTGTTTCCTTGCCAACGTTATGTTGGGCGGAGAAACAGTGGAGAGAAAATCGTGCAAAAAACGCGCTAGACGTAAAGGTACTGTGGCACCAGGGTTTTTCAAGACCGTCGGGCGTTGAGGTGGAGTGTCGGGTGGAAGGTCTGCCGGCTTCTATCCCTGACATCGCTCTACACCAGTGTTTCCCAACTCCAGCCCTCAGGGAACCCCAGCAGGTCAGGTCTTAAGGATATCCCTGCTCCAGCACAGGTGGCTCAGTCAAAATGACAGCCGCTGATTGACCCACCTGTGCTGGAGCAGGGATATCCTTAAGACCTGACCTGTTGGGGTTCCCTGAGAACAGGAGTTGGGAAACACTGTAAACCAGTGTTTCCCAACTCCAGTCCTCAGGGAACCCCAACAAGTCAGGTCTTAAGGATATCCCTGCTCAGCACAGGTGGGTCAATCAGCGGCTGTATTTTGACTGAGCCACCTGTGCTGGAGCAGGGATATCCTTAAGACCTGACCTGTTGGGGTTCCTGAGGACTGGAGTTGGGAAACACTGCTGTAGACCATTGGGTCCCGAACTTCCTGCGTTGATGTCAGAGTTACCGTGCCCAGTGACGCTGCATGTCTGCGCCTCCCAGTCCCGAGGCAGGGGTCAGCCGAGTCAGCGCGGCATTGCAGAGGCAGGTAATACAGGATCAAGTCCCTTTTTCTGAAAAAAGACGCTTTCTTGCGAGTGCAGTTTAAACTTTTTTTTTAATACGAAAATGTTGACACTAATAGAGGCGTTTCTGTTCTGTGCTTTGCAGAATCATTTTCAGTATAGGAGGTTGGAAAGGTTCCTCCGTCTGATCTACAAGGGACCCTTTGTCTATGTGAATGGACTTTTCACATTTGAACTTTTAGGATTATTTTATTTCTTATTGTTTCTTCCCTGGCCTGTTAGCGGTGTAGGACATTTTTCCGTGCCAAATGGTCCCCGACGCTTTGCCGTGACTCACCCTGCTGCCGGAACCTGCCGCTGCCAGCCACTTCTTGAGGTAAGTGCCTCCTAAACCCCCCTACCCTAGCACTTACCATAAACTCCCTACCGTAAGCTATAAACCCCCTTATATTACCCGCTACCCAAACAGTAATACATTTACCTTAGAAGCGGCCGGCGAGGTGAGTCAGATTGCAGCGGTTGGATCGACTGTGGTGGTGAGTTGAGTCGGGCGAAGCGCGGCGGGCCATATGGTCATGGCAAAACGGCTGTGACATAATGTCCCATTCCACTTGTTAGCACCCCTGCCTCACAGAAAAGCAAAAGAAAAGGGGGAGCACAGGTTTGAGAGGTGATGGAGAGAGAAAATGGGTGCAATTTGATTAAATTCAATATTCCTGAACTGATAGAGCGAGAATAATGGTGTGTAAAATATTGTAAACACTTACACGGCCTTGTGTAAATGCTATCACATCACGGTCTCTTTTCTCTCCTTCCTTCTCCTCCTCTTGTTTCTTCTTTCCTGTGGTGTTCCTTTTGTGGGGGTTCTTCTTCTTCGTCCAAGTAGTCCCCTCTTCAGACTTCCAACTTATTTCAATTGTGGTGTCACCCTCAAAGTAAATGGATATAAAAATGGAGAAAAATTGAGGGACAGATATTGATCAGATAAGACAAAAACCTTATTCGGATGTGTGCAGATAATAAATGCGAAAATACTGCAAACACACACACGGGCAAATGGGTGTAATCCTGGGGAGGTATCTTTGTCCTCCTCACTAAGAGAGTTCACATATGGAACTCTAAATCCTCCTGACGATAGTGATAGTTTCCACTGTTAGTGGAACAATTGTGGGGGGAGGGGAGGGGATATAACAAGAGTACTACAAAGATACTACACGGCCACTGGAGTTGGTTATCTTTAAACTCCTCCTTGAGGTCCAGCACTGCTTCCAAGGGTAAGTGCTTTGTGTGTTTGTAGTGTCTAAAATGACTCTAAATAGCGTGTACCAAAACTTAATCTTTAATAAAAAAAAAACATATCAATAGTCAAAAAACACTTAGTCAGATGCATAAGTGCCGAAATACAAAAAAAAAAATGGCCAGTTCTTAGGGAAATCTCGCAGGTCATCAGACGCGCAGCTAACTCTGCCCGCGTCCGGGCGTTGTGTGAGGTCCTACTTCCTGCTCCGACGGTGGCCGAACACGTTTAAAATGCTTTAGGGTCTTGAGCTACGCGTTTCGCCTTTCTTGGGCTTCCTCAGGCTCCGTGATGGGCTCAGTAGGGTCTAGCAATATGCCTACCAAACAACGTCCAATCCTCTCACTCTCCTCCCCTCCAGCCCTCCCCTCTCTCTTCATAATTAATTTATCAAGAGGATCATTTAAACACATTCTAAAGGATCCCTTCTCACTTCATGACAGTGTAATAATGTCATTAAAACGAGTCTAAAAGATTCCAATGGTATATAACCACGATCTACAATTGTAAAGCTCTTGGCATTGGGATTGTCATTTAATATGGCGACAAGTAAGTATGTAAATGCAACAAATTTATAAAATAGTGCAATTAATGCAGTCGATGATGTACTGTACTGTATCATTTTTCCAAATACATTAAACCTGCAATAAAATCCAATAGTTGTTTTTGTCTACAGAATCATATTTCTTTATACAAAAATAAAATTAATACATGTGAATTTATAATCTTAGTTTAAATGCGGTTGAAATTAAAAAAGTCATAATAATATCTCTTAGTGATGTTTAAAAAAGCATACGCATCCATTTTATAAATTTAAACAATTTAAAATTTTGTGATAAAATGCATAATCTTATTATAAGCAGCTCGACTAATTGAAACAATGATGATGATATAATTTACTATGTAAATTTGAGTCTCGGGATCGTATTGGATTAAATATCCCTGAAGTCATATATAAAATCAGTAATAACAATTTTACACAAATGGCTTAAAATGTGTAAAGTCCTACAAATTTTTATTACGATCACATATAATCAAGCATATAATATACTACCCTACTAAACATTACTTGGAAGCAGTGTCATGCATAAAGTATACGTGACCTCAAGAATATATTTATGTGGTCGATTCTGTTGAAAAAGAATCATAAAACAATGTCAATAGTACATGATATCATATTGAAATAAAGTGAAACAGTGGAGAGTGTTTGTAAATAATGAGCAAAAATAATCAAACTAATTTGAAATATGGCAAATATTTAAACACAATATGCCATAAAAAGCGTGCATTAAAGTAAGTCATAAATGGTTCAATGGCGAGACATACTTATTTTGTCTAGAGGGAGTGCCCGGGTACTTTTCTTTTATTATAAGACCCCTGCCTCACACCTGGAATGCATGGCTTTGTTCTCTCTATCTCTGTTGCGGATTTTGCGACCCAGGGTTGCAGACAGGCGATAGCTTTCAGTAGTCTACTCCGTGTTATACGGTATGTTTGCAGGACAAAATCCTGATTTCTTGTCACTGTCATTTGCATTTGTGCAAACCGTCCCACAGCTACGTAGAGCAACTAAGCAAATGTCCCTGCGTTCAAGTGTTGAGTGGGGCCCTGACAGATAACCTTATTCATGTCTGTCTAATGTCAAATACAGGACATACTTTGAAAACGAGAGGTAACTCTCAATGTACTACTTCCTGGTAAAATATTTTATAAATAAATAAATACAATGCAAACGTTGTCACGTGAAAGAACATTCCCTCTCTTGGGGCACAATAAATGACAGTGTGCTATACGTTCCCGGTGCCTGTTAATATCTTACACATTTCCTACCTAATCGCCCAGACGCCTGGAACCAGCCCCTGAGTCACGGTAATCCAGGCATAGAGCCATGTCACACACACCGATGTTACCGCCTAGAAGCCGGCAGGGAGGGTTACATGCATTTAAAAGAATAATGGTATTGTATCACCAACGATGTATTTAAGCAAGCAAAATGTGAAAAATCCTATATCTTTTTCTTATAAATCAGTTCGAGTATTAGATATGACTTGTTTTTTTTTTTGATTTTTTTTTAGTGCGATTTTTAATGCGTTTGTAAACAGATGTACTACTGATCAGTGCTTTGGGTGCTGCGCAACCATTTGAAAAGTCATATCCACTTCCCTTCTTTTGAACAAGCTCCGACACACACCTTTTTGAGCTCTGTCCTTTGGCAACAAAGTATCCAAACAGATCTGTTGCTGTGTTTCAAAACAGCAGACTGTCTATTGCGCTAAAAGCTGTAGCATAATGTGTTACACTTAGTAATAGAATGTTACATATCAGTTGCAGCATTTTCTACTACTACGACGCAGGTTTTAGCAAGGCGGCCATTTCATTAGGCACACAATCACGTTTTTACAGATTTATAACAGGAGCTCCTAATGATTGCAGCTTAGGTAAGAATGTCCAACACGTAATGTAGCGCAAGGAGCACAGCAAAAACGTTTATCCAAAAAAATGATTTGGGGCAACCACGTAAAAATAAAAGGATTTGAATTCATCAGGTCACCAATGGAGATGAAAGAAACAAAGGCACCAACGCTGTTTATCCAGGGATGAACAGGATGAAACGCGTTGATTTGCATGTTTCTTTCATCTCCATTGTGACCTGAGAATTAAATCCTTTATTTTACCTGGAGTTGCCCTCAAATATTTTTTCTGTATAATGTTTTTGCTGTTCTCCTTTGCGCTACATTACCCAGTTGCTGATTCTACTCTGCCAGGGACTGCACGCTCTGGAACCTTGGAACTTCGGACTCATTCTGGAACCCCATAGGCAAGTACATGGCTTCGGCCCTTAAATGTTTACCTTTGACCCTACATCTGGGGATGGTTTATATTCTATAGGGGGTTAATATACAAGACCTTTTGTTGCGGTAGTCAAGTGGACACCGCTAGTCATTTGCCCCCTGGATATGTGGACTGTAAAGCACTATGAATGGTTCCAGTATGGTTATTATTGCCTGATGTTTTTGCTGTGATCAGCGTACCACTTATACTTGAGCACCATTTTCTACAAACCTCTCTAGGTAAGAATGTAGAATAATGCATTCTCACATGCTTTACATATTAAAAAGAAAGAGAAAAGAAAAAAAAGTTGGCAAGAATGTAGTATTGCTGCTTTAACCTTACTGCTGTCACATTAAATACTGTGGGGGCCTTAGATACAAACAGGGATTCTCAGTGGTCATCTCCTGTATGCCTCATTCAAGGAAATCTCCCTTGTGAATCCTCTCCTGGCTTTCTATCAAATCCCGCATCACAGACTCCATTTCTCCTCACTTTTAAAGCTTTACACGCTTCTGCCCTCCCCTACATCTCAGCCCTAATTTCTCGCTATGCACCACCCCGACTCTTGCGTTCTGCTCTACCCCTTTTGTATCTAAAGCCCTCTTCTGCCCTAAACCTTTCTCACTGACTACCCACACCTCTCGATTGCCTCCCCTCTCTAACACATTAAGACCCACCTCAAAACACACCTGCTTAAGGAAGCATATGAGTAGCTCCATGGCCTGATAATTGAACCTCATAAACTTTGGCCCCTTGCAGACACACTTAAGAGTACGCCCTCCAACGTTTTGTACGTTCTTCCTACCTACCAATTAGATTGTAAGCTTTCGGGGGCGGGGACCTTTTCCTAAATGTTACTGTTTATGTCTCAAGCATTTCTCCCCTTTATGTGTTATTTTGTAGTATTTGTTTTTTTAAAAATATGATTGTCACGTGTATTACTGCTGTGAGTACATGTACATTAATGGTGCTATACAAATAAGACATATTACATTTTTATTGTGCACATTTATTTAATATTTTGCATAATCTCTAAGGAGACTTTGAGGCTACGTATAAATATGCGTAGCTATGGCTCATTTAATGGTAAAATAACTTCTCTAAGCTTATTTTTTTTTTATAAACTCCTTTATTAAATCGCAGTGCTTTAAAAAGCCCACCCATTCAACCCAAAGAGTTCATTTATTCCGTGGACCATGTAAGCGACAGGGGATGATGAATGATTTTTAAAACTGAACACTGTAAATTAAACTGTCTGGAACGGATTCAATATGTGATGTGATCTGGCTGTCTTTGTTCTGCGAGCAAAATAGGCAAAATACTTACAATATGGTATGTAAACTCATACTGGCACTTACCTCATTACCCTACGGTTCCTAATGCTAAATCCTACAGAACTGGGCTAATGTTCTCTAAGCCCTCTGGGTTTGCAACATCCAAATTATTATTTTCTTCTGGAAATGAGAGGAAGAGTATGGTCTCAAGACGTTTTGGGAGTCTATGGCTTTATGGCTGGATTATAATGCATTGTGCTAAAGATAAGAACATTGTTGAAGTACATGGTCACGACCTTCCATTGCAAAGAAATCAGTGCTAACGCTCTGCCCTTTGAAGAATGCATACTGTGATTTGGAGACGTGATTGGATCCTGTCACTTTGAACAAGTGCTTTTATCCTTGCTTCAGATATCAAATGGAATTGGGAGCCAGTAGTAATGCCCAAAGCGCCAGCAGATGAAGAGTACTTAATCCAAATGCTCAACCCATAATCATCATCAACATGAGAAACACTTGCTTTCTCTTAACTGTACAGATGTGACCTGTTCTATTCAACATCACATTATACAACTATATACTTTATCACTGATTTGCCATTGGGGTTTCCTTAGCAATACATAACATTGTTTCCCAATATTATCACAATGTGTCATGACATATGGGCAGTGGTAAAAGCACATACTCTGTGTTCAGCCGAAAGCACACTGCCGGGGCCATGATATTTAAACATGGTATACATTTCTATTGTTAATCATAATTTTAAAGTGAGAAGAAAATGCATAATGCAGCATCTGTGTAAATTCTATCCTTACCTGGAATCTGGAAGTGTTAGGAATGTCCTATAATTAGGTAATTTTCTCACATAATGTTCCTAGCTCAGCTACAGTCACTCGTTGCGAGTTTGAGAATTGTTTATATTGTAATAGTAAGCACCACATCAGGGGAGAATTTTGCCACCCGGAAGTGTACATTACAGCCCGAGCCTCCTGTATTTTTCTAGAGAGTTTGAACCAAAGCATGTAGGCCAAAATGTTCTGGCAGAAAAGGGTAGAACAAGGAGCCCAGCACAAAAATCCACCCTTAAAGAAAATAAGTTCAGGGCAACTCCATATACAAAAAGTTAAGGTATTTTAATAAGTGTGACAAAAATGAGGAGAGAGCTAGGCACCAACGTGTTTCATCCCAAGGGACTTTATCACACCTTGATCTACCCGATAGGATAGCACGCCCTGGAACCGAGGAACCTTGGATCTACTTTGGAGTTCCCTAGGAGATAATGGGCTTTGGCCCCTACTGTTTACTTTGACCCTGGTCGGGGATTATTGTGTGGGTTAATATACCAAGACCATTGGATGCGTGTGTCAAGTGGACACTGCTACTCTGGTTGCCCCTGGAATATCTATTCGATGGATTGTTATATACCTTGTTGGGTCCAGCTTACCTCTTCATTTGAATCTCATATACAGTATGATTACACATTGTATCTGAGCACCCACCTCTCACACACCACCAGGCCAGAACTGTTCTAACGGTGCTATTCCATGGTTACTTTCAGTACTGCAATAGCAAATCTGGCCACTCTTCTAGATAGCCACTGACGTAGTAACATTAGAAGTTGGATAATGACTGAAGGGTGGATCTGTCAAGGAAACGGCACTCCACATTATTTCAATAGGAAAAACTGAGTTTAATAGTAGAGGATCCAGCTACTATAAAGCTCAGTTTTTGCTATTGAAAAGTAAGGCCTGGGCATGGTCAGCCGCTTATGCGCTGATCCGTGCTGAGAGCGTGCTGCTGCTCCGGCACTGAGCCCCTCCAGCCGCCAATGAGAGCGGCTTTTAACAGGGGCTCGCGCTCGCATCCGCATGCTTGGGGAAGCGTGTCGCACACAGTTTCAATTTGGCGCTCGCCGGAGCGCAGGCAGGGCGTCACGTGAGCGTTCGCCCAATGAGGGCGAACACTCCGTGACGTCACTGGCCCGCCCCAGACCCGGCCCCCGGACACGCCCACGGACGCGCGCTGTGTAGGCCAGGGAAAGCACCGCTTTCCCTGAGCCTCAGCGCGCCTCAGCCCGGACAAAATCACTATGTCCCGGCCTATTGCGGAGTGGAGTGACGTTTTTTCCTTGACGGGACCCACGTTGCAGTCATTACTCCTACTTCTGAATGTCACTTGCAGCATCGGCCATTTTGAATTCTTAATGCTGCACAGGTGAGCATCAGGACCAGGTCGCTCCTAGAGGTCAGGTTTCATGTTCCTGCTTTAGAGCACGGGGAAAAAATAAAATTGGTCCTTAGGAACCTCCCACGTTAATCTGATTCAGTGGCGTAGCTAGAACAGGGAGGGCCCCGGACAAAAAAATTTCAGAGCCCTCATTAATATAATAAGTGTAAAAAAATTGGCCCTCCCCATCCTCTCTCTATCATCAGCTCCCCTCACACTCTCCGCCTCTCCTCATCACCCTCCTTATCATCAGCTCTCCCCCTCCCATCATCCCCTCACCAGCTATCTCCCCCTCCGTCTCAGCTCCCTCACCAGCTCTCCCCCTCTCATCATCAGCTCCTCTCACCAACATCGCCCCTCTCATCAGCACCCCTCACCACTCTCCCCTCCTATCATCAGCTCCTGCCACCGCATGTTTCTCCCTCTCATCATCAGCCTCCCCTTCACCAGCTCTCCCCCTCACTATCAGCTCCCTCTACCAGCTCCCCTCATCCTCTCAGCTCCCCCTCACCAGCTCTCCCCTCATCCTCTTCAGCTCCCCTTCACAACTCTCCCCTCATCTATCAGCTCCTCCTCACCAGCTCTCCCCCTCATCCTCATCCAGCTCCCCCTCACCAGCTATCCCCCTCATAATCATCAGCTCCCTGTCACCAGCTCTCCCCCTCATCCTCATCAGCTCACGCACCAGCTCATCCCCCTCATCCTCATCAGCTCCCCCTCACCACCTTCCCCCCTCATAATCATCAGTCCCCCTCACCAGCTCCTCCCCATGATAATCACAGCTATCCCTCCTCATCATCATCAGTTCCCTCTCACCAGCTATCTCCCCTCTCATCCTCACCAGCTCTCCCCCCTTCATCCTCATCAGCTCCCCCTCACCAGCTCTCTCTCTTCCCTCAGCTCTTCTATTCCCCTCACTCTCTCTCTTCCCCTCAGCTCTCTTCCCCTCAGCTTCTTCCCTCAGCTCTCTCCTTCCCCTCATGCGCTCTCATCTTCCCCTCACGCTCTCTTTCCACCTCAGCGATCTCCTCTTCCCCTCGCGCTCTCTCTTCCCCTCAGCTCTCTCTCCATCTCCGCTTCTCTCTCTCCTACTACTCTCTACTCTCTCCTCAGCACTCTCTTCCCTCATCCCCGCTCTCTTCCCCTCAGCGCTCTCTCATTCCACCTCAGCGCTCTCTCTTCCCCTCAGCGCTCTCTTTCCCCTCAGTGCTCTCTCTTCCACCCTCAGGCTTCTCTTCTCCTCAGCGCTGCTCTCTTCCCCTCAGCGCTTCTACTCTTCCCCTCAGCGCTCTCTCTTCCCCTCAGCGCTCTTCTCTTCCCCTCAGGCTTCTCCTTCCCTCAGCGCTCTCTCTTCCCTCAGCGCTCTCTTCCCTCAGCGCTCTCGTTCCCTCAGCGCTCTCTTTCTCCACGCTCTCTTCCCCTCAGCGCCTCTCCAAGCGCTTTCTCCCCTCACGCTTCCTTTTCCCCTCAGCGCTTTCTCTTCCCCTCAGTGCCCTTTCTCTTCCCCTCATTGCTCTCTCTTCCCCTCAGCGCTACTCTCTTATTCCTCAGCGCTCTCCTCTTCCCCTCAGCGCTCTATCTTCTCCTCAGGCTCTCTCTCTTCCCCTCAGCGCTCTCTCTTCCCCTCAGCGCTTTCCCGCTTCTCTCCTATTGCCTACCTTTGGCTGAGGAGTGATCAGACAGACCGCTTGGAAGAGGACGCAGTGGCAGCAGACACAGGTAGCAAATAAGACTTCCGGGTCCAGATGTAGAGGGCGCTCCCTCCCCTGCTTGCTGATTCCTCTAACCGCTTCTGTTTGCCAGGGCCCACCACCGCATACCTACTCCCCCGCCTGTCTCTACAGGGGGGGAGAGAGCGGGCCCAAAGAGTACGGGCCACCCCAGGCTATAGATACGCCCCTGGTCTGATTACATAACTCAACACCATGCTCTGGGATTTTGCACGGGGATATACTGATGGAGGGAGATCCATCGTCACAGCTCAGAGAGAGACCATTTGAACATGTTACGTTCCCAGAGAAATCCCTGACCATCCACGTCACCAATGGAGAAATACAGGTCTTAGGGCCTCATGTCAGAGAGCAGCGCTATTTTAAAATTGGCGAGGGAAAAAAAGTAGTTGACTGGAAAGTTTTATTCTCCATTTGAGAGATGGCGGCGAAATCCGCGATTTTTTAGCATTACGGAATGTGGAGAATTGTAAATGAGTGAGAACCGCGCAGCTGAAAGCAGAAACAAAAAAATCGCGCATTTTTGTTTTTCCCCCTATAGCCAGCGAGCTCCTGTTTCCTTCCTAACAGTTAGTTGGGCGGAGAAAATTGGAGGAAAATCGTGCAAAAAACGCGCTAGACGTAAAGGTACTGTGGCACCAGGGTTTTTCAAGACCGTCGGGCGTTGAGGTGGAGTGTCGGGTGGAAGGTCTG